>JXCR01139193.1:85835-110262 GCA_002079205.1 Phalaenopsis hybrid cultivar
TATTTTTAAAATATGATAATATATATATATATATATATATATATATATATATATATATATATATATATATATATATATATATATATATATATATAATTATTTTATATTTTTATATTTCGAATAATAATGATTCGAACAGGAACGAACGCATCACGATTCGTTTCGGTTCATTTAACTAACGGAACAAAAAAAATTTGTTCACGTTCGTCGCGTTTACTTATCGAACGAATCGAACACAAACTCATTGAAGAACCAAACACGAACTGTTCGCGAACAACAAGCCTTTTTGACAGCCCTAACCGTTTCTGACTATTTCTTCTTTTAAGATTAAATTATTTAATAAATGGAAGATTTACATACATATGGCTCAACTCTTTTGCATTTACATATCTAACGCCTTATGCCACCCTACTTATGAAAAAAATATTACATCAAGACTCCTAAGATAGAGCTACGTGGAGCTACGTTCGGAGTCCAGTGAAATAGCGCCACGTGGAGGTGACAGAAAAATTTAGAAAAAAAACTTTTTAGCGCAGAGAAATATTCACTCCGTGTTATTTCACATTATTTAAATGTTATTGTTATAATATTCATGTGTTATTGTATTCTATGAATATTCTGTGTTATAATAACACATTAACACATCAATACCACCACAATAACACTTGAATAATGGTGAATAACACGAGAGGAATATTCTCATGTGTTACCAGGCCGGATCACAGGAAAGCGAGCGCGTGCCCGCATACGTAGCTTTAAATTAGGAGTCCTTATGTAATATTTTTTCCCCTACCTATACATGAAAATTTATATTTCACTTTTTAAAATTTAAAATATTAGAACTATTGATGTGACATGTAAGGTTTGGGCAATATAAAATGTAAAAAGTAAAGTTTAGGTTTTACATATGTAAATATATAAGAATTAGGTTGTATGTATGTAACGCCCCTTAATTAATTTAAGGAGGATTTACATTTATACCACACAATTCTTTTATATTTATATATCTGCCACTCAAATTTTATTATTTACTTAACATATTTGTTATATTTCATATAATATATTATATATTATTGTATGATGACCACTAATCACAATCCAACATTAAACATATTGCTTGCATGATCAACCCCACTACAAGAACAATAATTCTACTACCATACTTCTTATGTCTAGGGCTGTCAAAACGGCTCGTTGTCTGCGAACAGCTCGTGTTCGGCTCATTAAGAAGCTCGTGTTCGGCTCATTAAGAAGCTCGTGTTCGGCTTGTTAATTTCTTTCGATAAGTTCACGAGCCGAACACGAACTAAGATGTATTCGTTCGTGTTCGGCTTGTTTTGACTCGAAATACTACTCATCAAGAGTGTATATATATATATATATTAAGTACTATTTTAAAAAAAAATTAATTGACTACAAGTCTATAAAGATTTATAATCAATTAAAATATTGATTAAAAAAATAGAATAAAAATTATTAAATTAGATTCAAATGATATTTTAATATAAATAATAATTTTTTATCTTGCCCAAACCCTTATTGTCTTATGGTTACATGATTAGGGTTGTTAAAAGGACTCTTTGTTCGTGAACAGCTCGCTCAAACCCTTATTATTTTATGGCGACATGATTAGGGTTGTTCAAAGGACTCTTTGTTCGTGAACAGCTCGTGTTCGTTCGAACACTTACTGTCTTATGACTGACTACATGATTAGAATTGTTAAAATGACTCTTTGTTCATGAACAGCTCGTGTTCGCCTCGTTAAACAAACGAGCTGAATACGAACACACTTTTTGAGCTTGAAATATAAACGAGCCGAACACGAGCTTAGCATGACTCAGCTCGTGTTCGGCTCGTTTACACCCCTACTTATGTCTATTATATTATACCACAACTGAAAATATTTCAAAATGCAAAAAAAAAACTTAAATATTGGTGAATGTATGTCTAATGCTCCTAAATAACATATATAGGAAAAATATATATGCATATATGATAATAGTAATTATAATAATAATTGCATAATTATTATTATGCAATTATGATTTCAAGAATTTGCTAAAATTGGTTTAAAATGAAAACCTGGAAGATCATTGATGCAGGTTTCCCAACACATGCCATTTTGCTAAAATGAAATAGCAAAATCTACACACATGCCACACAATTCCTATGTATTTACATATCAAATATCAAAACTTTCATATTTACNTATACCACAACTGAAAATATTTCAAAATGCAAAAAAAAAAGCTTAAATATTGGTGAATGTAAGTCTAATGCTCCTAAATAACATATATAGGAAAAATATATATATGCATATATGATAATAGTAATAATAATAATAATTGCATAATTATTATTATGCAATTATGATTTCAAGAATTTGCTAAAATTGGTTTAAAATGAAAACCTGGAAGATCATTGATGCAGGTTTCCCAACACATGTCATTTTGCTAAAATGAAATAGCAAAATATACACACATGCCACACAATTCCTAAGTATTTACATATCAAATATCAAAACTTTCATATTTACCTACATAACTTTTTGGTGTCATAAACGCGCCATGAAATTATAAGTTTCACTTCTAAAAATAAGTATATTGTCATATTTTTCAATGTAATTTTAAAGACTTGAATGTTATGCGCATCAATATGAAAATTGACAAATACACATGAATTGTGGTGATATGTATGTAGCTAATTGCACCAACAAAATAACCTGTTGACAGCATAGACAAAAAATAGGCAGTACAATGAATTAACCACCACTAATAATAATAATAATAGTAACATGTTTTATGACATATTACAGTAAAAAAGATAGGCATGCAGTGGCCATCATAGACCAAATTATTTAAGAGAACTAAGAATGGACAAATCTTATTTAATTACTCAATGGCACAAATCAGAAGAAGCAAACCAGGGAATAATAACTCCCATCAATAAACTTAGGCGTCTCCAGTTTGCTTTGCTAGGAAGTGGACTTTGCACTGCTCAACTGTGTCCTCAGGGCTGGCTACTGTAATACAAAATGAATGAAATAAATTTGTCAGAAGCAAAAAGGTTTCAGAATCAACGGAATTATAAACGAAGATTTACATGCATACCTCTCTATTGTTGTTATCTATTTGATTTATTTTAACTCCCCACCTTACCGATGCATGAAAAAGTGTATTTCGCTTTTTAAAAGTTGAAATGGCGGTATATTTTATGTGATATGAAAATTTTCGGTGGTATGAATGCAAAAAAGAGAAGTTTATGATGTGGTAGATATGTGAATGCACAGGAATTGGGTGGAATGTATGTAGAAAAGACCTCAACACATCAAGAGTTAAAGTAAACAAAGTTGATTGGCTAAAAGAACCACATTTATGAGGTAATATGTTGCAATTTAGAAGTTTATATATAAATATACCTGTATGGCCAACTGTTCTTTCAGATTCGTAAATCTCATGGTCATTTCCGCCCTGTGAATGAGGGAAAGCCTTTTATCCATAAAAATCATAAAAGAACTTGTAATATTTGATGATAAGTTAGAGAGCGTCGCCGAGTGGTAATGAAAACTAATTTGAATAAATTACAGCATTGCAGAAGCTGCCTTCTGGGAACATACTTTGTATGGAAGTAAGAGCGTTTAAAACGTTTTTTTTTTAATTATTTTTAATATAAAAAGACAACTATCTTAAGCTAAAAGGTATTATATATTGAAGAAGCAACTGCCTGTTTGTCGTCAAGTCAAACATAGTAAAGGTGAAACTCATGCTTAGTTGTGATATAACTTGAAAATGACTTCGCTTTCTATAATAATTACTGGAAATAACATATTAAACCTTGTAATTCACAAAGAAAATGAAATTAGAAATAAATAAACAACAAAATAAAATATAAAAGTGGTTTTATATTTTTAAATAATATAAAAGTTAATGATGAACAATCACAACCCCAACCCCAACTACTTTTGTAAACTGAAAACTTCAATTTTGTCAAACAGCAAAAACGGCTTTTTTAAATCTTGAATTCGATAAATACAATTTCTCATTAATTTTCTTCTCAGTTTTTCCTTAAATCCTGGATTTAGTAAATCCGGATTTATTTGATTTACTAAAGCAGCTAAAGCCATTACCAGACAAACCCTTAATTGTTGGTAGCAAACTATTAAAGTTCCAAAAAAAAAAGTCAACAAATTTAGCAAATTGAATGCCAATGGCTACAAATCCATGAGATTGAAGCTTTCAAGTTCTCTAAGAATATAATGCAGGAATGTGTTACCTTGTATGTTTTGTCACCAAAGAAGTGGATTTCAGGAAAATCTTCGAGGTATCGTAAACAGTAAGTCTTATCCCATCCTTGGGGGAATACCTTCAAGCAAGAAAAAGGTTTAGTAAGGTGGCGGTTGAATGATTTTGCTCCGATTCAAGAGGAACAATAAACCTACATCAAAACTTATCTGTCCCCCGATAGAAAATGTGAGATGTAAATGTTCAAACTTTTCGCGAAGTACGGAGACCATTTTTGACCGGATGTTGTGAACCTACAGACATTTACGTTAAAGATCCAAACAAAATTCAATATTAATAAGTTGCTGTAATATCAATAAGAATTACAAACTTTATCATATTTCTCAAAATCATCACGTTCCTCTTGACTACAGTTGCGTCCTATTGGAGAAACATTTAGCATTCCACTTCTGAACTCTATAAACGTTCCCCTACAAATCAATAAGGAATCCGATGAAGATCGGTCAAAATGTGTTTTTTTTTTTAAGAGTGATGTTTTCACCAACCTTTTTATTGGAATATCGAGGTCAGCAATGTAATGCAGCGTGAAATTAATAATTTCCTGCATTAATGCATTGATGGGGAAGAAATTCAACATAGGGTATTTCAGGAAAAAATAGTTGCCCATCTAATCTTTTAACTAAATGGCAAAAGTGGGAAATGCTGTATGAGACCTTGAGTTTTTCTTCACCAAGAAAAGATTTCAAGTTCTGTTGGAAAAAAAAAAAATTTAAATATGTATATATGAGGTTATATAAATAAAACCAAAACATTAGAAGTGTAAAAGAAATCAACAAACAGTAAGAAAAGTGATATAGAATACAATAATGGAGAGCGTATAATATTCAACATTAATTTCTATAGATATGAGATATCAAATATGTTTAAAACAGGGGAAAAAAGCTGCTAGGCAACTTTTTTATCATCCATTTGCAGTGGATTTTCAATGAACCTCAACCTATCATTAGGTGACCCATTTGGACTTGGAAATAATTTCCTGATACCTTGACTATTATGTGAGGGTAAGATTGGAGTTGAGGTTGTCTCTACCTAAAGGCTGAGCTATTCTCTTTAATGCAATGCTATCTAGTATAAACTTATATGAGCAGAAAATATATTTGGAGCTTTTAAATACATGCCACATAACTACTATGTATTTACATATCTAAAACCTAAACATTCATATTTACGTACATACCACTAAAATCTTTAACAACACAATATACCACTCACTTTCTTTTTAAAAGTGGAATGCATATTTCCATGTGTAACTTTATGACACCTGGGTGTTAGATCTGTAATTACATAAGAAATGTGTGGCATGTATGTAAATTTCCCAATATATGTTTGTGGCTTGAAGGCTTCAACGCTTTAGAAGAAAGCACGACTCTAGGCCTAGAAACACTAAGAGAGAAACCAAGTAAAAATGATTGAAACCTAAGGTTGTAGAGTTTGCCCTCCTCTCTCTATCTCTCTCCATTGCTCCCCCTCCTCACAACATGCTTCCATTCAGAGGTGGAGCTAGAAAAAATTTTCAATGGGGACACAAATTAATAATCTCAAAAGTATTTTTAATTTTTTATCCGGACTTGGGACTAATATTAATAATTTAATCTTTTGTGTTCATGATTAATATAAAATTAATAAAAATATACCGACCAAAAAATATTAAAATATTATTTTAAACTTTTAATTTTTAATTTAATTTTCTTTCAATTAACTATTATTTTTCATCTTATTTAAATATTAATATTAGTTGAAACTTCTGTATAACTATTTTATTATCAATATTAAAATTATTTTATATTACTAACTTAAAAATAATTAAATTCTCTCAAATTTTTCAAAAGAAATATAACATTTTTATTTAACGCAGACTTATTTTGGAAGAAAGCAAACCTAAAAAATGAAAAAATAAATAAACTAAAAAATACTAAAACTTGAGCTAAGAATCAATGTTTATAATTTAGGATGATTTGCATACATACCACTCAATTCCTATGTATTCACATATCAATCACCTAAATTTCAATTTTGACATCTCACTTTATCTATGGATGAAATGATGTACTTCAGTTTGTAGAAATTAAAATAATGATATTTTTATGTGTCAAGATTACTTTGGGTGGTACATATGTAAGAATTAGAGTTTAGGTGTTAGATATGTGATGACCTAGAAATTGGGTGATATGTTTGTAAATATCAGGGAATCTTTCATGAAATGATAAATTACTCCTACTCTTTAAATTAAAAATCATAGCCGCTTCCGTTGAGTTAATATTTGCACACGAGTTTGTAGGCTAAAAATGTAAATATATTGTATCTTTGAAAGATTTAATTTATAATTCAATTTGTGATTTTAGTTATATTATTTCTATTCCGTTGAGTTAATATTAATAATTTTACCTTCTAATTTTAACTAGATTTGTAAATAGCAATGTTGCGGGTGCTATGTATGTAATTGCCCCATAAGGCATTATATATTTACAGCTCAAGGGAACAAACCGAGCTTAGCATAAATGAGCTCTTTGTTGCAACCTTCACAATTACTCGAGGGGTCAGTTATTAAATTAATTTATTGGGTTGGGCCAGTGGCCGCACGGGCCCCACTGCCTCTAGTGTAGCTCGGCCCATGGTTCCCTTCATCCAAAAATATATAGATGTGGGGCAAATCAGCATCAAAGTGAAGGCTTGGACACAAGACTCTCATACACATCAGGTACCTCGAGAAAATCTAGATTTAGCTGGATAGAACTACACCACATTCATCTAACAAACTCCATGTGCTTCAAATTTTGTGAAGGATGATAATGATGATGTGATCTTTCATGATTGATGCAAAGCACTTGTCAAAGATCATGTAATTAGTTTGTACACTTGTTGATGTTGCATTGCATCACTTCTTATTTTCATACCAATATATTTATCTTAAGTGGGACAAAATCCAATGCTTTCACAAGCCTAGAGTGTCAAAAAATGACCTAGCCCAAACCCGACTAGAAGTTGACTCTTGAAATCCATGTTTGGATTGTCCTAACTAACTTTTAGATCAGGTTCAGATCCAGAATCTTGACTTGTTAGTTAATTTTCAGGAGATGTTCGGATTAACCTGCAAATTGCAATTTGACGTGAATTTAAGTCAAAACTTGACCTAAAAATTAAAACCAAATTTAATCCAAACTTGACCCAAACAACTATGATACCATATGTTTAAATAGTTAATTGGGACGAATAAAAAAATTTCACCTACTTTATTTAAAAGTTGGGTTTGGGTCATGGAGATTGGCTAGGGGCAAATTTAAGTCAAATCAAACCCAACCCATTAACTAGAATTAACACCAGTAAATAACAACAACAACAACAATAAGCCTTTATCTCACTAAGTAGTGTCGGTTACATGAATCTTTTTTCTTCCATTGCGTCCTATTGAATGTCATAGTTTCACTTAATTCTAATAGATTAAGATCATTTTTTATACAATTTGCTCAAGTCATTTTAGGATTACCAGTGCCTTTCTTATCATAAGTTGAATCTAAACATCTACTCTCCAACTTTACACACGCCCTAATAATTGCAGGATTATAGAATGAACAAAAGCCTCAAAAGCTCCAACAAAAAAAAATCAGTATATGTTGTTGGTTCAACAAGTTCGACAGCCAAATCATGCCCTATTTGAGCACAACTTGTGTTTTTTTTAAGATTTTAGATGCGATAGAGCACGTGCACAAATATGCGCACATAATCATACGCAAATATGTGCCTGTGTTTCCAAGCAAAGCAAATGCAAACTTTGGCCTTATGTTATCTAAATTTTGTAGGAGTAGAAGGCAAAGACGACATTTTCAAATTGTACAAGGTAAAAAAACCGTCTATCAACCTGACATTGATAATAAGTTGATTCAAATAAAAATAAACATTGACGTTCATTTTCTCCAACAAATCTACCATAAAATCTCAATATATGGATAAAACATGCCTCATTATTGGTAGAATTGAATAAAAGATGGTATTCTGGTAATTCTAGATCCTGGCTTGCTGGACCAATGAGTGAGAAATTTGAAAATGCCTGATTAAATAAATGTGCCACACAAGACACAATATTCTAGAGTTCTTTTGTCACGGTTAAAAGTGTATTTTGGATATGCACTGATCAAATCAAAAACTGAAAGAAAGTTTGACACATAAAAACTGGACTCTCATTTCCCTATGAAGTTCAAAATTCTCAAGTTAATAATTATGTTTTGAATATCACAGAGGTCTTTTCAAAAAATTGAATTGTCTTCAAGAAAGTTTATTATATTTCAAAAAGTTACCTGTTTGCCAATAANTGAAACCTAAGGTTGTAGAGTTTGCCCTCCTCTCTCTATCTCTCTCCATTGCTCCCCCTCCTCACAACATGCTTCCATTCAGAGGTGGAGCTAGAAAAAATTTTCAATGGGGACACAAATTAATAATCTCAAAAGTATTTTTAATTTTTTATCCGGACTTGGGACTAATATTAATAATTTAATCTTTTGTGTTCATGATTAATATAANCGAAACCTAAGGTTGTAGAGTTTGCCCTCCTCTCTCTATCTCTCTCCATTGCTCCCTCTCCTCACAACATGCTTCCATTCAGAGGCGGAGCTAGAAAAAATTTTCAATGGGGACACAAATTAATGATCTCAAAAATATTTTTAATTTTTTATCCGGACTTGGGACTAATATTAATAATTTAATCTTTTGTGTTCATGATTAATATAAAATTAATAAAAATATACCGACCAAAAAATATTAAAATATTATTTTAAACTTTTAATTTTTAATTTAATTTTCTTTCAATTAACTATTATTTTTCATCTTATTTAAATATTAATATTAGTTGAAACTTCTGTATAACTATTTTATTATCAATATTAAAATTATTTTATATTACTAACTTAAAAATAATTAAATTCTCTCAAATTTTTCAAAAGAAATATAACATTTTTATTTAACGCAGACTTATTTTGGAAGAAAGCAAACCTAAAAAATGAAAAAATAAATAAACTAAAAAATACTAAAACTTGAGCTAAGAATCAATGTTTATAATTTAGGATGATTTGCATACATACCACTCAATTCCTATGTATTCACATATCAATCACCTAAATTTCAATTTTGACATCTCACTTTATCTATGGATGAAATGATGTACTTCAGTTTGTAGAAATTAAAATAATGATATTTTTNATAAATAAACTAAAAAATACTAAACCTTGAGCTAAGAATCAATGTTTATAATTTAGGATTATTTGCATACATACCACTCAATTCCTATGTATTCACATATCAATCACCTAAATTTCAACTTTGACATCTCACTTTATCTATGGATGAAATGATGTACTTCAGTTTGTAGAAATTAAAATAATGATATTTTTNTAACCTAAAAAATGAAAAAATAAATAAACTAACAAATACTAAAACTTGAGCTAAGAATCAATGCTTATAATTTAGGATATATGGATGAAATGATGTATTTCAGTTTGTAGAGATTAAAATAATGATATTTTTATGTGACAAGATTACTTTGGGTGGTACATATGTAAGAATTAGAGTTTAGGTGTTAGATATGTGATGACCTAGAAATTGGGTGATATGTTTGTAAATATCAGGGAATCTTTCATGAAATGATAAATTACTCCTACTCTTTAAATTAAAAATCATAGCCGCTTCCGTTGAGTTAATATTTGCACACGAGTTTGTAGACTAAAAATGTAAATATATTGTATCTTTGAAAGATTTAATTTAAAATTCAATTTGTGATTTTAGTTATATTATTTCTATTCCGTTGAGTTAATATTAATAATTTTACCTTCTAATTTTAACTAGATTTGTAAATAGCAATGTTGCGGGTGCTATGCATTTAATTGCCCCATAAGGCATTATATATTTACAGCTTAAGGGATCGAACCGAGCTTAGCATAAATGAGCTCTTTGTTGCAACCTTCACACTTACGCGAGGGGTCAGTTATTAAATTAATTTATTGGGCTGGGCTAGTGGCCGCACGGGCCCCACTGCCTCTAGTGTAGCTCGGCCCATGGTTCCCTTCATCCAAAAATATATAGATGTGGGGCAAATCAGCATCAAAGTGAAGGCTTGGACACAAGACTCTCATACACATCAGGTACCTCGAGAAAATCTAGATTTAGCTGGATAGAACTACACCACATTCATCTAACAAACTCCATGTGCTTCAAATTTTGTGAAGGATGATAATGATGATGTGATCTTTCATGATTGATGCAAAGCACTTGTCAAAGATCATGTAATTAGTTTGTACACTTGTTGATGTTGCATTGCATCACTTCTTATTTCATACCAATATATTTATCTGAAGTGGGACAAAATTCAATGCTTTCACAAGCCTAGAGTGTCAAAAAATGACCTAGCCCAAACCCAACTAGAAGTTGACTCTTGAAATCCATGTTTGGATTGACCTAACTAACTTTTAGATCAGGTTCAGATCCAGAATCTTGACCTGTTAGTTAATTTTCAGGAGATGTTCGGATTAACCTGCAAATTGCAATTTGACGTGAATTTAAGTCAAAACTNCGTTAGTTAATTTTCAGGAGATGTTCGGATTAACCTGCAAATTGCAATTTGACGTGAATTTAAGTCAAAACTTGACCTAAAAATTAAAACCAAATTTAATCCAAACTTGACCCAAATAACTATGATACCATATGTTAAAATAGTTAATTGGGACGAATCAAAAAATTTCACCTACTTTATTTAAAAGTTGGGTTTGGGTCATGGAGAATGGCTAGGGGCAAATTTAAGTCAAATCAAACCCAACCCATTAACTAGAATTAACACCAGTACATAACAACAACAGCAACAATAAGACTTTATCTCACTAAGTAGGGTCGGTTACATGAATTCTTTTTCTTCCATTGCGTCCTATTGAATGTCATAGTTTCATTTAATTCTAATAGATTAAGATCATTTTTTATATAATTTGCTCAAGTCATTTTAGGATTACCAGTGACATAAGTTGAATCTAAACATCCACTCTCCAACTTTACACATGCCCTAATAATTGCAGGATTATAGAATGAACAAAAGCCTCAAAAGCTCCAGCAAAAAAAAATCAGTATATGTTGTTGGTTCAACAAGTTCGACAGCCAAATCATGCCCTATTTGAGCACAACTNAATGATACCATATGTTAAAATAGTTAATTGGGACCAATCAAAAAATTTCACCTACTTTATTTAAAAGTTGGGTTTGGGTCATGGAGATTGGCTAGGAGCGAATTTAAGTCAAATCAAACCCAACCCATTAACTAGAATTAACACCAGTACATAACAACAAAAGCAACAATAAGCCTTTATCTCACTAAGTAGGGTCGGTTACATGAATCCTTTTTCTTCCATTGCGTCCTATTGAATGTCATAGTTTCATTTAATTCTAATAGATTAAGATCATTTTTTATACAATTTGCTCAAGTTATTTTAGGATTACCAGTGCCTTTCTTATCATAAGTTGAATCTAAACATCCACTCTCCAACTTTACACATGCCCTAATAATCACAGGATTATAGAATGAACAAAAGCCTCAAAAGCTCCAGCAAACAAAATCAGTATATGTTGTTGGTTCAACAAGTTCGACAGCCAAATCATGCCCTATTTGAGCACAACTTGTGTTTTTTTCAAGATTTTAGATGCGTAGAGCACGTGCACAAATATGCGCACATAATCATACGCTAATATGTGCCTGTGTTTCCAAGCAAAGCAAATGCAACCTTTGGCCTTATGTTATCTAAATTTCGTAGGAGTAGAAGGCAAAGACGACATTTTCAAATTGTACAGAGGTAAAAAAACCGTCTATCAACCTGACATTGATAATAAATTGATTCAAATAAAAATAAACATTGACGTTCATTTTCTCCAACAAATCTACCATAAAATCTCAATATATGGATAAAACATGCCTCATTATTGGTAGAATTGAATAAAAGATGGTATTCTAGTAATTCTAGATCCTGGCTTGCTGGACCAATGAGTGAGAAATTTGAAAATGCCTAATTAAATAAATGTGCCACACAAGATACAATATTCTAGAGTTCTTTTGTCACGGTTAAAAGTGTATTTTGGATATGCACTGATCAAATCAAAAACTGAAAGAAAGTTTGACACATAACAACTGGATTCTTATTTCCCTATAAAGTTCAAAATTCTCAACCTTAATAATTATGTTTTGAATATCACAGCGGTCTTTTCAAAAAATTGAATTGTCTTCAAGAAAGTTTATTATANTGTGCACAAATATGCGCACATAATCATACGCTAATATGTGCCTGTGTTTCAAAGCAAAGCAAATGCAACCTTTGGCCTTATGTTATCTAAATTTCGTAGGAGTAGAAGGCAAAGACGACATTTTCAAATTGTACAGAGTTAAAAAAACCGTCTATCAACCTGATATTGATAATAAGTTGATTCAAATAAAAATAAACATTGACGTTCATTTTCTCCAACAAATCTACCATAAAATCTCAATATATGGATAAAACATGCCTCATTATTGGTAGAATTGAATAAAAGATGGTATTCTGGTAATTCTAGATGCTGGCTTGCTGGACCAATGAGTGAGAAATTTGAAAATGCCTAACTAAATAAATGTGCCACACAAGATACAATATTCTAGAGTTCTTTTGTCACGGTTAAAAATGTATTTTGGATATGAACTGATCAAATCAAAAACTGAAAGAAAGTTTGCCACATAACAACTGGATTCTTATTTCCCTATAAAGTTCAAAATTCTCAACGTTAATAATTATGTTTTGAATATCACAGCGGTCTTTTCAAAAAATTGAATTGTCTTCAAGAAAGTTTATTATATTTCAAAAAGTTACCTGTTTGCCAATAAGTTCGCCATTTTTGTAAGCAACAAGGCCATTTTCAGCAAAGACATAATCATAGTCAGTGATAACTGCAAAAGAGAATATTTACCATATCTTAGGCCTAAAATGAAAGCATAACAAAAGATCTATTCGAATATGTCATAGCAACAAGAAACAACAGAGTAAACAAAATGATGATAAGAACGAACAGAAACAAGTAGTCCAAATCAGATAAATAAATGTTGAAATATCAAGGAACAGATATAGCTCTGGCAACGAATCCAGAATTTTAGTACAGTCCCTTTTCCTTTAAAAGTTGGGCCAATTAGTAGACTGACCTCATGATTATGCCAAGGTTGAACATGAAGCTCTTGATTGAGAGGCCCTTAACTACTTATGGGCTACTGGGAGATTTAGTTTAAAGAAATCCTATTGTATTAAACAATTTGGTGTATTTGGGGCATCTGTTCCCAAACCAGTCCTAGAGTATCTAATCACAATAATAACATTTGAATTTTGGGACATTTACATATATACCACCTACTTCCTATGTATTTACATAGATAACACCTAAATTTTGATTTTTAAATTTATACCACCCAAATCTTTCATATCACATCAAAATACCGCTAAAGCTTCACTTACAAAAAGTTTAAGATACATAGATTTATGCGCTCCATAATAAAGGTCAACAAAACAATATGTCCCAGGGACTTTTGCTCCTAGAATTTATTCTCATATCCCACAGAAACATGTCAATAAAGACGTTGTCAATAGTATAGTACACAGTAACAAATATAATATGTAGACTATTTTGTTTAATTGCGGAGTTTGGCAGTAAATTAAAGGCATAAGAATAGATTAAAATAACTCAAAATTTACTGATTATAGCACAATGTTCGACGTTCTTCGCATCTCTGATAGGCCATGCTCTTCTGCACACAGGTTGATTCCAAATAAACCCAAGCACCATTATAAAAAAAATGGTAAAACTTCCACAAGGTATGGTTCTGAAGAAAATAAAATCTTTACCAAGCATGGTTATTAGAAAAATCATAGGGAAAATTATATAATTTGGAATGGCATCTCAAAATAATTTACTGATGGCAAAGCAGTATTATGTCGTAAATTTTTATTTTGCGGATGTGCAAACCTGACTTTCCAAGCTGCTCTGATATTTTAACCAGATCAGACCCTCCAACAACACCAACTGTAACTACCTGCCAAGCATCAATGCAATGAAAAGATATATGAAATGTTATTCCATTTTCAAGCAGCTTGAGTGCAATAACTAACATATCAAAAAAAGGGTTAAGAAAGTAATGTTTTACCTTCCGTAGGTCTTGCATAAATTCTAGCATCTTTAGAGTTATTGCCTATGATAATTAAAAGATAGATCAGAGATATGGCAATGAAAAACATTGAACAAAATAAATTACTGGACTAGAATCATATTTCTTATATTTTTACACCAAGAATAGCTATAATACTAAAAATGCTAATTTTATTTAGAACCTGATTTCCAATGAGATGATGAAATGACAAATTAAGGTAAAGAACAAGGGCCTTGCGTGAAATGCGCCCTATCAGGAGATGGAAAAATCATGACCCATTCATAAAACTAGAATTTAAAAATCACAAAATCTAAATTTGCAATCTCAGGCATATAGTTGTTCCCCCCGAAGAAAGAGCAAACAGCCACCTTAGTGAAAACCTTTATACCTTCCTGGGAGCCGTGAGGGTACCATCAACATCAAACAGCACAATTAGCCCTGGCATCCTCCCAACCATGCTTTTCAACTATCCCTGCCACCATTTCCATCAAAAAAAAAAAAAAAAAGCTTAGGGCTTGTTTGGGATTAGTTTTGTTTTTTGTTTTAATTTTTTTTTTTTTTAAGAATGTCTGTTTAGTGCATTTTTTATGTTTTTATAATTTTATTTTCAAAAACAATATAGGTTATTTTCAAAACACTCAAAACATCTAAAAGTCAATTTGAGTGTTTTTAAAAACAACTAAACATGTTCTAACATACAAAACATGTTTTAGTCCAAATAAAAACATAAACAAAACAAAACTTAAAAATAAAAAATAAAAATCATAAGTGATCCCAAACTAAGCTTTAGCGAAAACTATTAATTATCAACAGGAAGCTCACTGGCACACCGAATTATTCCATATAAACTCATAATTAAAAATAGTTTGCTTACAAAATCTACAAAATTTTGTGCCACAATATGTCCCAAGGTCTTTTTTTTTTTTTTTGTCCCGAGGCCTAGTTTAAAAAGAGGATTTTATTGTGAGTATTTCATAAGAAATATAAGAAAATGAGATACCATGTCACATTTTGATCTCTTAGAAAAGCCAAGAAATTATCCTTACACCTCCTCGATATGACGAAGGAGAGGACTCATAACACAAATGAACACATTCACTTTTGTCTTAACCATATATTTTTCATGCCATTGGAGATCAGGATGTATTTATATTTGGGGTCGAGACTTTAGAAAAGTCCAAGCTCCCCTGACTATGGCTCATAGCGAAGCGATTGTGATTAAGGATGTTATCTAAGCTCATATATTTCGGCTCGGATGAAACATTTGGATTGAAAGTTAACAGATAAAGAATGCAGGTAGACCCCATTATGATCTCAAGCAAGGGATGTGCATAAATAAGCTGGCCCAAATTGACTCAAAAATATGGGTTCAGGTTGACTTGATTTATATACACTTTGAATTCAATTTGAGCAAGTAATCGCAATTATTGTTTAGACTCGATTCAAGTTAGTTTAAATAACCTGAAATCGACCCAAGATTAGCCCAATTATTATTTGAGTTGAAATTAAGCAGGTTTGTGTCGGGTAACTGGATTAAATAGGTTATGTTCACATAAATCGGGTACTGTAAATTATAAAAATTCACGATGGGTGTGTAAATTATAAAAATAGGTCATATTCACGTTAATTGGGCTGTGTAAATTAAAAAAAAAAATGCATGATGTGTCAGGTTAGGGTCAAAAATCTCTGAATTAGTATTGTACTTCGCAATTTAACAATGAAAGAGCCCTCCTAGGGGCACGTGTGTTATCAATGAACTAACAAGGAGGCCAGAATCTTAAGGAAAAATTGTCTAACTAGATTTGTTGGGGATGATGGGGCAGCACCTCCGAAACCACATTCCAAGGCAAAGTTGTAGGCATTACAAAGCTAGCAAAAGAGGCACGATCAAGAGCTACAGGATGAAAACACTGACTGAAGTGGGAAGTCCGTTTTCTTAAAAAGCTACAAAAACTGCTTCATATAAAGAACTTTGCTCTGATTTCTGAAGGGAGGAACACAGTAGTGGGCAATAATGTATTAACACTGAGAATCGAGCATCCAGCATTCAGTTTCTTTCAGCTAGCTCTGATAGATATAAATGTCAGCATGAGAAAACTTTGATGGAGAAAGAGGAGAGAATATTGAACCAAAGTTCCCCAGAATTGACTAAGATAGGAAGAGGAATTGAATTGAATGGTGAACCTTCGAGTTGGGTTACTTCAATGATAAAGGATGAAGCTTGGCCTATAGAAAATATTAAATAGAAGAGATGAGAGGATACACAATGTTTAAGCGGCTCATTCAACTAGTCCACATCTACTACAAAGTAGAAAAAGAATGAGATATACTATTCCGAAAGGCTGAAGAAGATGATTACAAGATCTCACGCCCTCTGTACTATTAACATCTACTTAATTAGATTATAGCGAAGCTAGAGGCATAATCCAAAATTTTGAACCTCACTTATTAAGGCCTAATGGAATGCGATTTATAGTGGAAGCACGAGGAAGAGGCATGTAGATCACATGTAATCTACGATAATCCGGCTGTGCGAACTAACATGACTCTTACAGTGCCAAGAGTATACGAGAAGAGCAAGAACAGATAGAGAAGAAGAAGAGCATGTGCCCGGCACATAGATGTGCAAGAATCCGTCATCCGTAGAAACTACTCGACGCTGAAACTGTAGCAGTGTCGACGAACACCCATCAGCAGCGATCGGAAACGGGAATGCCAAAATTGCGTGCAATCAACAAAATAACATAAGAACCCATCTACTTACAATAAAAAAAAACATACCTCAGATCTCCCACCTCTGCTAGGATGCCGAAAATTCAGGAACCCGAAACAGAAGCAGCAAGAACGAGATCCTTGAAAAAAAAAAAAAATAATAATAATAATAGTAATCGTGAAAATGACCTCACGAGCAAATGCGGATTCCGTTGGCGATCGCCATCTCCGTGAGGAGAAGGGAGAATATATACTGTTGTGCCGGCGCTCCTATGCACGTTGGATCCCCTTCATGCGCGGCACTTTGGATGCTCTCAACTGAGCGGACCCATACTGAGCGCTGAACTGAGACGTACCGCCGAACATGAATCTCGGCTCTTGTGTGTCCATAATTATCATTTATGTTCATCTTCCTCTTAAATGGTAAACAATATTACATCCGTGCTTCCAATGACCATGTATATAATGACGTGGCAGTTGGTGGTTGGTCTTTCGGGCGTGCAGTGTTCGGACGGAAAATTGTGCTAAAACTAGAGTTTGTTTATAGAATTCAATCTTAGAACTCTAAAGTTCGAATTGAGCTTTTGAGCTTCTGTTTAATTTTAATTTGTTTGTCATTTTTACTGTTTAAGTATAGTTCGTGTTTATTTCATATGATTATAATTGAGTTTACATAAGATCATGAGGATTTTAAGTATGATTTAGTGTATTTTTGTGTATGGTGTTCGATATTTGATTTTTCGTTTCATGTGGGTCGAGATAATTATTAAGGGCCTTTACATACATATCACCCAATTACTACGTATTTACATATCTCACACTAAGAGGCGTACGCACGTTGGGTTCATGTATCGATCCCACAAGAAATGTGCGAATTACCAAAGTGAAAATTTTCTAGCATATTGGTTTTGAATCAAGTTTGAAGGTTTGAAATTCTGTGATTTTGAAAAGTCACTAATCCTAATTTTTTAAACAGTAAAACCTATGCTAATGATGTGAGAATTTCAGTATAATTTTCTGATGCTGGAAAAATTCTCTCATGGATTGCTTATATAGTAATCTAAGTTCGATTAGGTGATTCAAATTGTGGGTGACAATCAGGAACATATCTTCTCTTTATCCTCTCCTGGATGTCTAAGAAGATTTGACGATGAAACATGTTTAACTCCATAGATCAAATGATTAGCCTAGTATTTTTTTATTTTACTACAAGAATGCACTAACCTAAAAGCAATATTTATATTATGATCCATTATATAGATTATCTGTCTACGTACAATGATCTATCTTAAAAAAAAAAAAAGGTATATATATTTGTTGGATCCTAGTTTGTTCTTTGTGAATCACACCCTTAGAGTTAGAGTCAGGTAAAGAAGAGAAATGAACAGAGGGAGTGGAATAAGTCTGAAATTTTTGTAGGGTGAATCAAGAAAAGATCTCTTTATTCTTATTTTTTCTTAATCGTATAAAGGTGTGTTTTGTAAAATTATAGAAATTAGGGAATGATTATGGAAACCGTTNTATGTAATTGCCCCATAAGGCATTATATATTTACAGCTCAAGGGAACAAACCGAGCTTAGCATAAATGAGCTCTTTGTTGCAACCTTCACAATTACTCGAGGGGTCAGTTATTAAATTAATTTATTGGGTTGGGCCAGTGGCCGCACGGGCCCCACTGCCTCTAGTGTAGCTCGGCCCATGGTTCCCTTCATCCAAAAATATATAGATGTGGGGCAAATCAGCATCAAAGTGAAGGCTTGGACACAAGACTCTCATACACATCAGGTACCTCGAGAAAATCTAGATTTAGCTGGATAGAACTACACCACATTCATCTAACAAACTCCATGTGCTTCAAATTTTGTGAAGGATGATAATGATGATGTGATCTTTCATGATTGATGCAAAGCACTTGTCAAAGATCATGTAATTAGTTTGTACACTTGTTGATGTTGCATTGCATCACTTCTTATTTTCATACCAATATATTTATCTTAAGTGGGACAAAATCCAATGCTTTCACAAGCCTAGAGTGTCAAAAAATGACCTAGCCCAAACCCGACTAGAAGTTGACTCTTGAAATCCATGTTTGGATTGTCCTAACTAACTTTTAGATCAGGTTCAGATCCAGAATCTTGACTTGTTAGTTAATTTTCAGGAGATGTTCGGATTAACCTGCAAATTGCAATTTGACGTGAATTTAAGTCAAAACTTGACCTAAAAATTAAAACCAAATTTAATCCAAACTTGACCCAAACAACTATGATACCATATGTTTAAATAGTTAATTGGGACGAATAAAAAAATTTCACCTACTTTATTTAAAAGTTGGGTTTGGGTCATGGAGATTGGCTAGGGGCAAATTTAAGTCAAATCAAACCCAACCCATTAACTAGAATTAACACCAGTAAATAACAACAACAACAACAATAAGCCTTTATCTCACTAAGTAGTGTCGGTTACATGAATCTTTTTTCTTCCATTGCGTCCTATTGAATGTCATAGTTTCACTTAATTCTAATAGATTAAGATCATTTTTTATACAATTTGCTCAAGTCATTTTAGGATTACCAGTGCCTTTCTTATCATAAGTTGAATCTAAACATCTACTCTCCAACTTTACACACGCCCTAATAATTGCAGGATTATAGAATGAACAAAAGCCTCAAAAGCTCCAACAAAAAAAAATCAGTATATGTTGTTGGTTCAACAAGTTCGACAGCCAAATCATGCCCTATTTGAGCACAACTTGTGTTTTTTTTAAGATTTTAGATGCGATAGAGCACGTGCACAAATATGCGCACATAATCATACGCAAATATGTGCCTGTGTTTCCAAGCAAAGCAAATGCAAACTTTGGCCTTATGTTATCTAAATTTTGTAGGAGTAGAAGGCAAAGACGACATTTTCAAATTGTACAAGGTAAAAAAACCGTCTATCAACCTGACATTGATAATAAGTTGATTCAAATAAAAATAAACATTGACGTTCATTTTCTCCAACAAATCTACCATAAAATCTCAATATATGGATAAAACATGCCTCATTATTGGTAGAATTGAATAAAAGATGGTATTCTGGTAATTCTAGATCCTGGCTTGCTGGACCAATGAGTGAGAAATTTGAAAATGCCTGATTAAATAAATGTGCCACACAAGACACAATATTCTAGAGTTCTTTTGTCACGGTTAAAAGTGTATTTTGGATATGCACTGATCAAATCAAAAACTGAAAGAAAGTTTGACACATAAAAACTGGACTCTCATTTCCCTATGAAGTTCAAAATTCTCAAGTTAATAATTATGTTTTGAATATCACAGCGGTCTTTTCAAAAAATTGAATTGTCTTCAAGAAAGTTTATTATATTTCAAAAAGTTACCTGTTTGCCAATAAGTTCGCCATTTTTGTAAGCAACAAGGCCATTTTCAGCAAAGACATAATCATAGTCAGTGATAACTGCAAAAGAGAATATTTACCATATCTTAGGCCTAAAATGAAAGCATAACAAAAGATCTATTCGAATATGTCATAGCAACAAGAAACAACAGAGTAAACAAAATGATGATAAGAACGAACAGAAACAAGTAGTCCAAATCAGATAAATAAATGTTGAAATATCAAGGAACAGATATAGCTCTGGCAACGTATCCAGAATTTTAGAACAGTCCCTTTTCCTTTAAAAGTTGGGCCAATTAGTGGACTGACCTCATGATTATGCCAAGGTTGAACAAGAAGCTCTTGATTGAGAGGCCCTTAACTACTTATGGGCTACTGGGAGATTTAGTTTAAGGAAATCCTATTGTATAAAACAATTTGGTGTATTTGGGGCATCTGTTCCCAAACCAGTCCTAGAGTATTTAATCACAATAATAACATTTGAACTTTGGGACATTTACATATATACCACCTACTTCCTATGTATTTAAATAGATAACACCTAAATTTTGATTTTTAAATTTATACCACCCAAATCTTTCATATCACATCAAAATACCGCTAAAGCTTCACTTACAAAAAGTTTAAGATACATAGATTTATGCGCTCCATAATAAAGGTCAACAAAACAATATGTCCCAGGGACTTTTGCTCCTGGAATTTATTCTCATATCCCACAGAAACATGTCAATAAAGAAGTTGTCAATAGTATAGTACACAGTAACAAAAATAATATGTAGCTATTTTTTTTAATTGTGGAGTTTGGCAATAAATTAAAGGAATAAGAATACATTAAAATAACTCAAAATTTACTGATTATAGCGCAATGTTCGACTTTCTTCGCATCTCTGATAGGCCATGCTCTTCTGCACAGGTTGATTCCAAATAAACCCAAGCACCATCATAAAAAAAAAATGGTAAAACTTCCACAATGTATGGTGCTGAAGAAAATAAAATCTTTACCAGGCATGGTTATTAGAAAAATCATAGGGAAAATTATATAATTTGGAATGGCATCTCAAAATAATTTACTGATGGCAAAGCAGTATTATGTCGCAAATTTTTATTTTGCGGATGTGCAAACCTGACTTTCCAAGCTGCTCTGATATTTTAACCAGATCAGACCCTCCAACAACACCAACTGTAACTACCTGCCAAGCATCAATGCAATGAAAAGATATATGAAATGTTATTCCATTTTCAAGCAGCTTGAGTGCAATAACTAACATATCAAAAAAAGGGTTAAGAAAGTAATGTTTTACCTTCCGTAGGTCTTGCATAAATTCTAGCATCTTTAGAGTTATTGCCTATGATAATTAAAAGATAGATCAGAGATATGGCAATGAAAAACATTGAACAAAATAAATTACTGGACTAGAATCATATTTCTTATATTTTTACACCAAGAATAGCTATAATACTAAAAATGCTAATTTTATTTAGAACCTGATTTCCAATGAGATGATGAAATGACAAATTAAGGTAAAGAACAAGGGCCTTGCGTGAAATGCGCCCTATCAGGAGATGGAAAAATCATGACCCATTCATAAAACTAGAATTTAAAAATCACAAAATCTAAATTTGCAATCTCAGGCATATAGTTGTTCCCCCCGAAGAAAGAGCAAACAGCCACCTTAGTGAAAACCTTTATACCTTCCTGGGAGCCGTGAGGGTACCATCAACATCAAACAGCACAATTAGCCCTGGCATCCTCCCAACCATGCTTTTCAACTATCCCTGCCACCATTTCCATCAAAAAAAAAAAAAAAAAGCTTAGGGCTTGTTTGGGATTAGTTTTGTTTTTTGTTTTAATTTTTTTTTTTTTTAAGAATGTCTGTTTAGTGCATTTTTTATGTTTTTATAATTTTATTTTCAAAAACAATATAGGTTATTTTCAAAACACTCAAAACATCTAAAAGTCAATTTGAGTGTTTTTAAAAACAACTAAACATGTTCTAACATACAAAACATGTTTTAGTCCAAATAAAAACATAAACAAAACAAAACTTAAAAATAAAAAATAAAAATCATAAGTGATCCCAAACTAAGCTTTAGCGAAAACTATTAATTATCAACAGGAAGCTCACTGGCACACCGAATTATTCCATATAAACTCATAATTAAAAATAGTTTGCTTACAAAATCTACAAAATTTTGTGCCACAATATGTCCCAAGGTCTTTTTTTTTTTTTTTGTCCCGAGGCCTAGTTTAAAAAGAGGATTTTATTGTGAGTATTTCATAAGAAATATAAGAAAATGAGATACCATGTCACATTTTGATCTCTTAGAAAAGCCAAGAAATTATCCTTACACCTCCTCGATATGACGAAGGAGAGGACTCATAACACAAATGAACACATTCACTTTTGTCTTAACCATATATTTTTCATGCCATTGGAGATCAGGATGTATTTATATTTGGGGTCGAGACTTTAGAAAAGTCCAAGCTCCCCTGACTATGGCTCATAGCGAAGCGATTGTGATTAAGGATGTTATCTAAGCTCATATATTTCGGCTCGGATGAAACATTTGGATTGAAAGTTAACAGATAAAGAATGCAGGTAGACCCCATTATGATCTCAAGCAAGGGATGTGCATAAATAAGCTGGCCCAAATTGACTCAAAAATATGGGTTCAGGTTGACTTGATTTATATACACTTTGAATTCAATTTGAGCAAGTAATCGCAATTATTGTTTAGACTCGATTCAAGTTAGTTTAAATAACCTGAAATCGACCCAAGATTAGCCCAATTATTATTTGAGTTGAAATTAAGCAGGTTTGTGTCGGGTAACTGGATTAAATAGGTTATGTTCACATAAATCGGGTACTGTAAATTATAAAAATTCACGATGGGTGTGTAAATTATAAAAATAGGTCATATTCACGTTAATTGGGCTGTGTAAATTAAAAAAAAAAATGCATGATGTGTCAGGTTAGGGTCAAAAATCTCTGAATTAGTATTGTACTTCGCAATTTAACNATCGGTTGATTTCTTACCTCAAGAGGAGGCTCTTTCATCCTAGTCGTTCGTTCTGTTTGAGATTCATATTGGTATTTTTGGTACATACATATTGGTTCCCCGAGTTTTCTTGCTCCTTGATAGCGACAAACATAATAAGAATGGGAAAATTATTAAATAATTATTAACAATAGATTTTTTATTTGATTGAACACATGACTTCCCTTAGGATTCCATGCCCCACCTGCTCTATAAATATATCTGAACTGAGTCTTATATCATTTGTTGCAAGTTTTACTTTTTACAACCGAGGTGTTATGGCTCATAAATCAANACCCCGCCTGCTCTATAAATATACCTGAACTGAGTCTTATATCATTTGTTGCAAGTTTTACTTTTTACAACCGAGGTGTTATGGCTCATAAATCAAGCCAGATCGTTGTATATCTTGAGAGGCTTGTGAGGGTGGGGTTTCAAATTCCCTCTTCTATAAACGAATGATGTGAGTTTGAATCCAGCACCAAACATTTTATTTTTAAATTAATTTAAACAATCTAATTTTAATATATTTGTATGAAAATTTTACATACACATCACACAATTCTAGCATTTTTATATATCAAACACAAAGATTTACACAACACATTGAGATCATAAGTCATCATCAAAATGTATATTTTACTTTTCAGAAGTAAATATTAGTATTTTCAATATGATGATAAAGACTTGAGTGATACAGAGAGAGAGAGAGATAGAGAGAGAGAGAGAGAGAGAGAGAGAGAGAGAGAGAGAGCAGACAAACTTAAACAATAACATGCTGACAAATGCTCATACAAT
>JXCR01139193.1:110345-122219 GCA_002079205.1 Phalaenopsis hybrid cultivar
AGACAGAGAGAGAGAGCAGACAAACTTAAACAATAACATGCTGACAAATGCTCATACAATCCAAAATGAATGCTAGNAAGAGTGATGTTTTCACCAACCTTTTTATTGGAATATCGAGGTCAGCAATGTAATGCAGCGTGAAATTAATAATTTCCTGCATTAATGCATTGATGGGGAAGAAATTCAACATAGGGTATTTCAGGAAAAAATAGTTGCCCATCTAATCTTTTAACTAAATGGCAAAAGTGGGAAATGCTGTATGAGACCTTGAGTTTTTCTTCACCAAGAAAAGATTTCAAGTTCTGTTGGAAAAAAAAAATTAAATATATATATATGAGGTTATATAAATAAAACCAAAACATTTGAAGTGTAAAAGAAATCAACAAACAGTAAGAAAAGTGATATAGAATATAATAATGGAGAGCGTATAATATTCAACATCAATTTCTATAGATATGAGATATCAAATATGTTTAAAACAGAGGAAAAAAGCTGCTAGGCAACTTTTTTATCATCCATTTGCAGTGGATTTTCAATGAACCTCAACCTATCATTAGGTGACCCATTTGGACTTGGAAATAATTTCCTGATACCTTGACTATTATGTGAGGGTAAGATTGGAGTTGAGGTTGTCTCTACCTGAAGGCTGAGCTATTCTCTTTAATGCAATGCTATCTAGCATAAACTTATATGAGCAGAAAATATATTTGGAGCTTTTACATACATGCCACATAACTACTATGTATTTACATATCTAAAACCTAAACATTCATATTTACATACATACCACTAAAATCTTTAACAGCACAATATACCACTCACTTTCTTTTTAAAAGTGGAATGCATATTTCCATGTGTAACTTTATGACACCTGAGTGTTAGATATGTAATTACATAAGAATTGTGTGGCATGTATGTAAATTTCCCAACGCTTTAGAAGAAAGCACGACTACAGGCCTAGAAACACTAAGAGAGAAACCAAGTAAAAATGATCGAAACCTAAGGTTGTAGAATTTGCCCTCCTCTCTCTATCTCTCTCCATTGCTCCCTCTCCTCACAACAAGCTTCCATTCAGAGGCGGAGCTAGAAAAAATTTTCAATGGGGACACAAATTAATAATCTCAAAAATATTTTTAATTTTTTATCCGGACTTGGGACTAATATTAATAATTTAATCTTTTGTGCTCATGACTAATATAAAATTAATAAAAATATACCGACCAAAAAATATTAAAATATTATTTTAAACTTTTAATTTTTAATTTAATTTTCTTTCAATTAACTATTATTTTTCATCTTATTAAAATATTAATATTAGTTGAAACTTTTGAATAACTATTTTATTATCAATATTAAAATTATTTTATACTACTAACTTAAAAATAATTAAATTCTCTCAAATTTTTCAAAAGAAATATAACATTTTTATTTAACGCAGACTTATTTTGGAAGAAAGCTAACCTAAAAAATGAAAAAATAAATAAACTAACAAATACTAAAACTTGAGCTAAGAATCAATGCTTATAATTTAGGATATATGGATGAAATGATGTATTTCAGTTTGTAGAGATTAAAATAATGATATTTTTATGTGACAAGATTACTTTGGGTGGTACATATGTAAGAATTAGAGTTTAGGTGTTAGATATGTGATGACCTAGAAATTGGGTGATATGTTTGCAAATATCAGGGAATCTTTCATGAAATGACAAATTACTCCTACTCTTTAAATTAAAAATCATAGCCGCTTCCGTTGAGTTAATATTTGCACACGAGTTTGTAGACTAAAAATGTAAATATATTGTATCTTTGAAAGATTTAATTTATAATTCAATTTGTGATTTTAGTTATATTATTTCTATTCCGTTGAGTTAATATTAATAATTTTACCTTCTAATTTTAACTAGATTTGTAAATAGCAATGTTGCGGGTGCTATGCATGTAATTGCCCCATAAGGCATTATATATTTACAGCTTAAGGGAACAAACCGAGCTTAGCATAAATGAGCTCTTTGTTGCAACCTTCACAATTACTCGAGGGGTCAGTTATTAAATTAATTTATTGGGTTGGGCCAGTGGCCGCACGGGCCCCACTGCCTCTAGTGTAGCTCGGCCCATGGTTCCCTTCATCCAAAAATATATAGATGTGGGGCAAATCAGCATCAAAGTGAAGGCTTGGACACAAGACTCTCATACACATCAGGTACCTCGAGAAAATCTAGATTTAGCTGGATAGAACTACACCACATTCATCTAACAAACTCCATGTGCTTCAAATTTTGTGAAGGATGATAATGATGATGTGATCTTTCATGATTGATGCAAAGCACTTGTCAAAGATCATGTAATTAGTTTGTACACTTGTTGATGTTGCATTGCATCACTTCTTATTTTCATACCAATATATTTATCTTAAGTGGGACAAAATCCAATGCTTTCACAAGCCTAGAGTGTCAAAAAATGACCTAGCCCAAACCCGACTAGAAGTTGACTCTTGAAATCCATGTTTGGATTGTCCTAACTAACTTTTAGATCAGGTTCAGATCCAGAATCTTGACTTGTTAGTTAATTTTCAGGAGATGTTCGGATTAACCTGCAAATTGCAATTTGACGTGAATTTAAGTCAAAACTTGACCTAAAAATTAAAACCAAATTTAATCCAAACTTGACCCAAACAACTATGATACCATATGTTTAAATAGTTAATTGGGACGAATAAAAAAATTTCACCTACTTTATTTAAAAGTTGGGTTTGGGTCATGGAGATTGGCTAGGGGCAAATTTAAGTCAAATCAAACCCAACCCATTAACTAGAATTAACACCAGTAAATAACAACAACAACAACAATAAGCCTTTATCTCACTAAGTAGTGTCGGTTACATGAATCTTTTTTCTTCCATTGCGTCCTATTGAATGTCATAGTTTCACTTAATTCTAATAGATTAAGATCATTTTTTATACAATTTGCTCAAGTCATTTTAGGATTACCAGTGCCTTTCTTATCATAAGTTGAATCTAAACATCTACTCTCCAACTTTACACACGCCCTAATAATTGCAGGATTATAGAATGAACAAAAGCCTCAAAAGCTCCAACAAAAAAAAATCAGTATATGTTGTTGGTTCAACAAGTTCGACAGCCAAATCATGCCCTATTTGAGCACAACTTGTGTTTTTTTTAAGATTTTAGATGCGATAGAGCACGTGCACAAATATGCGCACATAATCATACGCAAATATGTGCCTGTGTTTCCAAGCAAAGCAAATGCAAACTTTGGCCTTATGTTATCTAAATTTTGTAGGAGTAGAAGGCAAAGACGACATTTTCAAATTGTACAAGGTAAAAAAACCGTCTATCAACCTGACATTGATAATAAGTTGATTCAAATAAAAATAAACATTGACGTTCATTTTCTCCAACAAATCTACCATAAAATCTCAATATATGGATAAAACATGCCTCATTATTGGTAGAATTGAATAAAAGATGGTATTCTGGTAATTCTAGATCCTGGCTTGCTGGACCAATGAGTGAGAAATTTGAAAATGCCTGATTAAATAAATGTGCCACACAAGACACAATATTCTAGAGTTCTTTTGTCACGGTTAAAAGTGTATTTTGGATATGCACTGATCAAATCAAAAACTGAAAGAAAGTTTGACACATAAAAACTGGACTCTCATTTCCCTATGAAGTTCAAAATTCTCAAGTTAATAATTATGTTTTGAATATCACAGAGGTCTTTTCAAAAAATTGAATTGTCTTCAAGAAAGTTTATTATATTTCAAAAAGTTACCTGTTTGCCAATAAGTTCGCCATTTTTGTAAGCAACAAGGCCATTTTCAGCAAAGACATAATCATAGTCAGTGATAACTGCAAAAGAGAATATTTACCATATCTTAGGCCTAAAATGAAAGCATAACAAAAGATCTATTCGAATATGTCATAGCAACAAGAAACAACAGAGTAAACAAAATGATGATAAGAACGAACAGAAACAAGTAGTCCAAATCAGATAAATAAATGTTGAAATATCAAGGAACAGATATAGCTCTGGCAACGTATCCAGAATTTTAGAACAGTCCCTTTTCCTTTAAAAGTTGGGCCAATTAGTGGACTGACCTCATGATTATGCCAAGGTTGAACAAGAAGCTCTTGATTGAGAGGCCCTTAACTACTTATGGGCTACTGGGAGATTTAGTTTAAGGAAATCCTATTGTATAAAACAATTTGGTGTATTTGGGGCATCTGTTCCCAAACCAGTCCTAGAGTATTTAATCACAATAATAACATTTGAACTTTGGGACATTTACATATATACCACCTACTTCCTATGTATTTAAATAGATAACACCTAAATTTTGATTTTTAAATTTATACCACCCAAATCTTTCATATCACATCAAAATACCGCTAAAGCTTCACTTACAAAAAGTTTAAGATACATAGATTTATGCGCTCCATAATAAAGGTCAACAAAACAATATGTCCCAGGGACTTTTGCTCCTGGAATTTATTCTCATATCCCACAGAAACATGTCAATAAAGAAGTTGTCAATAGTATAGTACACAGTAACAAAAATAATATGTAGCTATTTTTTTTAATTGTGGAGTTTGGCAATAAATTAAAGGAATAAGAATACATTAAAATAACTCAAAATTTACTGATTATAGCGCAATGTTCGACTTTCTTCGCATCTCTGATAGGCCATGCTCTTCTGCACAGGTTGATTCCAAATAAACCCAAGCACCATCATAAAAAAAAAATGGTAAAACTTCCACAATGTATGGTGCTGAAGAAAATAAAATCTTTACCAGGCATGGTTATTAGAAAAATCATAGGGAAAATTATATAATTTGGAATGGCATCTCAAAATAATTTACTGATGGCAAAGCAGTATTATGTCGCAAATTTTTATTTTGCGGATGTGCAAACCTGACTTTCCAAGCTGCTCTGATATTTTAACCAGATCAGACCCTCCAACAACACCAACTGTAACTACCTGCCAAGCATCAATGCAATGAAAAGATATATGAAATGTTATTCCATTTTCAAGCAGCTTGAGTGCAATAACTAACATATCAAAAAAAGGGTTAAGAAAGTAATGTTTTACCTTCCGTAGGTCTTGCATAAATTCTAGCATCTTTAGAGTTATTGCCTATGATAATTAAAAGATAGATCAGAGATATGGCAATGAAAAACATTGAACAAAATAAATTACTGACTAGAATCATATTTCTTATATTTTTACACCAAGAATAGCTATAATACTAAAAATGCTAATTTTATTTAGAACCTGATTTCCAATGAGATGATGAAATGTCAAATTAAGGTAAAGAACAAGGGCCTAGCGTGAAATGCGCCCTATCAGGAGATGGAAAAATCATGACCCATTCATAAAACTAGAACTTAAAAANTATACTAAAAATGCTAATTTTATTTAGAACCTGATTTCCAATGAGATGATGATATGTCAAATTAAGGTAAAGAACAAAGGCCTAGCGTGAAATGCGCCCTATCAGGAGATGGAAAAATCATGACCCATTCATAAAACTAGAACTTAAAAATCACAAAATCCAAATTTGCAATCTCAGGCATATAGTTGTTCCCCCCGAATAAAGAGTAAACAGCCACCTTAGTGAAAACCTTTATACCTTCCTGGGAGCCGTGAGGGTACCATCAACATCAAACAGCACAATTAGCCCTGGCATCCTCCCAACCATGCTTTTCAACTATCCCTGCCACCATTTCCATCAAAAAAAAAAAAAAAACTTAGGGCTTGTTTGGGATTAGTTTTGTTTTTTGTTTTTAATTATTTTTTTTTAAAGAATGTCTTTTTAGTGCATTTTTTATGTTTTTATAATTTTATTTTCAAAAACAACATAGGTTATTTTCAAAACACTCAAAACATCTAAAAGTCAATTTGAGTGTTTTTAAAAACAACTAAACATGTTCTAACATACAAAACATGTTTTAGTCCAAATAAAAACATAAACAAAACAAAACTTAAAAATAAAAAATAAAAATCATAAGTGATCCCAAACTAAGCTTTAGCGAAAACTATTAATTATCAACAGGAAGCTCACTGGCACACCGAATTATTCCATATAAACTCATAATTAAAAATAGTTTGCTTACAAAATCTACAAANATTAAAAATAAAAAATAAAAATCATAAGTGATCCCAAACTAACCTTTAGTGAAAACTATTAATTATCAACAGAAAGCTCACTGGCACACCGAATTATTCCTTATAAACTCATAATTAAAAATAGTTTGCTTACAAAATCTACAAAATTTTGTGCCACAATACGTCCCAAGGTCTTTTTTTTTTTTTGTGTCCCGAGGCCTAGTTTAAAAAGAGGATTTTATTGTGAGTATTTCATAAGAAATATAAGAAAATGAGATACCAGGTCACATTTTGATCTCTTAGAAAAGCCAAGAAATTATCCTTACACCTCCTCGATATGACAAAGGAGAGGACTCATAACACAAATGAACACCTTTCTTGAGACACATTCACTTTTGTCTTAACCATATATTTTNTTGAGTGTTTTTAAAAACAACTAAACATGTTCAAACATACAAAACATGTTTTAGTCCAAATAAAAAAATAAACAAAACAAAAATTAAAAATAAAAAATAAAAATCATAAGTGATCCCAAACTAAACTTTAGTGAAAACTATTAATCATCAACAGAAAGCTCACTGGCACACCGAATTATTCCATATAAACTCATAATTAAAAATAGTTTGCTTACAAAATCTACAAAATTTTGTGCCACAATACGTCCCAAGGTCTTTTTTTTTTTTTTTGTCCCGAGGCCTAGTTTAAAAAGAGGATTTTATTGTGAGTATTTCATAAGAAATATAAGAAAATGAGATACCAGGTCACATTTTGACCGCTTAGAAAAGCCAAGAAATTATCCTTACACCTCCTCGATATGAAGAAGGAGAGGACTCATAACACAAATGAACACCTTTCTTGAGACACATTCACTTTTGTCTTAACCATATATTTTTCATGCCATTGGAGATCAGGATGTATTTATATTTGGGGTCGAGACTTTAGAAAAGTCCAAGCTCACCTGACTATGGCTCATAGCGAAGCGATTGTGATTAAGGATGTTATCTAGCCTCATATATTTCGGCTCGGATGAAACATTCGGATTGAAAGTTAACAGATAAAGAATGCAGGTAGACCCCATTATGATCTCAAGGAAGGGATGTGCATAAATAAGCTGGCCCAAATTGACTCAAAAATATGGGTTCAAATTGACTTGATTTATATACACTTTGAATTCAATTTGAGCAAGTAAACGCAATTATTGTTTAGACTGGATTCAAGTTAGTTTAAATANAGATGTATTTCTATTTGGGGTCGAGACTTTAGAAAAGTCCAAGCTCCCGTGATTATGGCTCATAGCAAAGCGATTGTGATTAAGGATGCTATCTAAGCTCATAAATTTCGGCTCGGATGAAACATTTGGATTGAAAGTTAACAGATAGAGAATGCAGATAGACCCCATTATGATCTCAAGCTAGGGATGTGCATAAATAGGCTGGCCCAAATTGACTCAAAAATATGGGTTCAGGTTGACTTGATTTGTATACACTTTGAATTCAATTTGAGCAAGTAAACGCAATTATTGTTTAGACTGGATTCAAGTTAGTTTAAATAACCTGAAATCGACCCAAGATTAGCCCAATTATTATTTGAGTTGAAGTTAAGCAGGTTTGTGTCAGGTAACTGGATTAAATAGGTTATATTCACATAAATCGGGTACTGTAAATTATAAAAATTCACAATGGGTGTGTAAATTATAAAAATAGGTCATATCCACGTTAATTGGGCTGTGTAAATTAAAAAAAAAATGCATGATGTGTCAGGTTAGGGTAAAAAATCTCTGAATTAGTATTATACTTTGCAATTTAACAATGAAAGAGCCCTCCTAGGGGGCACGTGTGTTATCAATGAACTAACAAGGAGGGCCAGAATCTTAAGGATAAATTGTCTAACTAGATTTGTTGGGGATGATGGGGCAGCACCTCCGAAACCACATTCCAAGGCAAAGTTGTANATTCACATAAATCGGGTACTGTAAATTATAAAATTCACGATGGGTGTGTAAATTATAAAAATTGGTCATATTCACGTTAATTGGGCTGTGTAAATTAAAAAAAAAATGCATGATGTGTCAGGTTAGGGTCAAAAATCTCTGAATTAGTATTGTACTTCGCAATTTAACAATGAAAGAGCCCTCCTAGGGGCACGTGTGTTATCAATGAACTAACAAGGAGGCCAGAATCTTAAGGAAAAATTGTCTAACTAGATTTGTTGGGGATGATGGGGCAGCACCTCCGAAACCACATTCCAAGGCAAAGTTGTAGGCATTACAAAGCTAGCAAAAGAGGCACGATCAAGAGCTACAGGATGAAAACACTGACTGAAGTGGGAAATCCGTTTTCTTAAAAAGCTACCAAAACTGCTTCATATAACTTTGCTCTGATTTCTGAAGGGAGGAACACAGTAGTGGGCAACAATGTATTAACACTGAGAATCGAGCATCCAGCATTCAGTTTCTTTCAGCTAGCTCTGATAGATATAAATGTCAGCATGAGAAAACTTTGATGGAGAAAGAGGAGAGAATATTGAACCAAAGTTCCCCAGAATTGACTAAGATAGGAAGAGGAATTGAATTGAATGGTGAACCTTCGAGTTGGGTTACTTCAATGATAAAGGATGAAGCTTGGCCTATAGAAAATATTAAATAGAAGAGATGAGAGGATACACAATGTTTAAGCGGCTCATTCAACTAGTCCACATCTACTACAAAGTAGAAAAAGAATGAGATATACTATTCCGAAAGGCTGAAGAAGATGATTACAAGATCTCACGCCCTCTGTACTATTAACATCTACTTAATTAGATTATAGCGAAGCTAGAGGCATAATCCAAAATTTTGAACCTCACTTATTAAGGCCTAATGGAATGCGATTTATAGTGGAAGCACGAGGAAGAGGCATGTAGATCACATGTAATCTACGATAATCCGGCTGTGCGAACTAACATGACTCTTACAGTGGCAAGAGTATACGAGAAGAGCAAGAACAGATAGAGAAGAATAAGAACATGTGCCCGGCACATAGATGTGCAAGAATCCGTCATCCGTAGAAACTACTCAACGCTGAAACTGTAGTAGTGCCGACGAACACCCATCAGCAGCGATCGGAAACGGGAATGCCAAAATTGTGTGCAATCAACAAAATAACATAAGAACCCATCTACTTGCAATAANCCGACGAACACCCATCAGCATCGATCGGAAACGGGAATGCCAAAATTGTGTGCAATCAACAAAATAACATAAGAACCCATCTACTTGCAATAAAAAAAAACATGCCACAAATCTCCCACCTCTACTAGGATGCCGAAAATTCAGGAACGCGAAACAGAAGCAGCAAGAACGAGATCCTTGCAAAAAAAAACAAAATAATAATAATAATAGTAATCGTGAAAATGACCTCACGAGCAAATGCGGATTCCGTTGGGNTCGACGAACACCCATCAGCAGCGATCGGAAACGGGAATGCCAAAATTGCGTGCAATCAACAAAATAACATAAGAACCCATCTACTTACAATAAAAAAAAACATACCTCAGATCTCCCACCTCTGCTAGGATGCCGAAAATTCAGGAACCCGAAACAGAAGCAGCAAGAACGAGATCCTTGCAAAAAAAACAAAATAATAATAATAATAGTAATCGTGAAAATGACCTCACGAGCAAATGCGGATTCCGTTGCCGATCGCCATCTCCGTGAGGTGAAGGGAGAATATATACTGTTGTGCCGGCGCTCTTATGCACGTTGGATCCCCTTCATGCGCGGCACTTTGGATGCTCTCAACTGAGCGGACCCATACTGAGCGCTGNGGGATCGCCATCTCCGTGAGGAGAAGGGAGAATATATACTGTTGTGCCGGAGCTCCTATGCACGTTGGATCCCCTTCATGCGCGGCACTTTGGATGCTCTCAACTGAGCGGACCCATACTGAGCGCTGAACTGAGACGTACCGCCGAACATGAATCTCGGCTCTTGTGGAGAAATTATTGCATGCTGTCCGATTATTTCTGTTTTTCTTAAAAAAAAAAAAAATTAGATGGGGCCCACCGAAATACATCAGGACCGTAGAACAGGTGATTTACGGTCCGGATCGGACACCGCACGCAAGCTGCGTGCGATGTACTATCCGTATGGAATAATTTTTCGCTTTTGTGTGTCCATAATANATGCGGATTCCGTTGGCGATCGCCATCTCCGTGAGGAGAAGGGAGAATATATACTGTTGTGCCGGCGCTCCTATGCACGTTGGATCCCCTTCATGCGCGGCACTTTGGATGCTCTCAACTGAGCGGACCCATACTGAGCGCTGAACTGAGACGTACCGCCGAACATGAATCTCGGCTCTTGTGTGTCCATAATTATCATTTATGTTCATCTTCCTCTTAAATGGTAAACAATATTACATCCGTGCTTCCAATGACCATGTATATAATGACGTGGCAGTTGGTGGTTGGTCTTTCGGGCGTGCAGTGTTCGGACGGAAAATTGTGCTAAAACTAGAGTTTGTTTATAGAATTCAATCTTAGAACTCTAAAGTTCGAATTGAGCTTTTGAGCTTCTGTTTAATTTTAATTTGTTTGTCATTTTTACTGTTTAAGTATAGTTCGTGTTTATTTCATATGATTATANATGACGTGGCAGTTGGTGCTTGGTCTTCTGGGCGTGCAGTGTTCAGACGGAAAATTTTCTCCTTATGTATGGTTCTGCTAAAACTAGAGTTTGTTTTTAGAATTCAATCTTAGAACTCTATAGTTCAAATTGAGCTTTTGCGTTTCTGTTTAATTTTAATTTGTTTGTCATTTTTACTGTTTAAGTATAGTTCGTGTTTATTTCATATGATTATGATTGAGTTTACATAAGATCATGAGAATTTTAAGTATGGTTTAGTGTATCTTTTGTGTATGGTGTTTGAAATTTGATTTTTCGTTTCATGTGCGTCGAGATAATTATTAAGGGCCTTTACATACATATCACCCAATCATTATGTATTTACATATCTCACACTAAGAGGCGTACGCACGTTGCATTCATATATTGATCCCATAAGAAACGTGCGAATTACCAAAGTGAAAATTTTCTAGCATGTTGGTTTTGAATCAAGTTTGAAGGTTTGAAATTCTGTGATTTTGAAAAGTCAGTAATCCTAATTTTTGAAACAGTAAAACCTATGCTAACGATGTGAGAATTTCAGCATAATTTTATGATGCAGGAAAAATTCTCTCATGGATTGCTTATATAGTAATCTGTTCGATTAGATGATTCAAATTGTGGGTGACAATCAGGAGCATGTCTTCTCCTTATCCTCTCCTGAATGTCTAAGAAGATTTGACAATGAAACATGTTTAACTCCATAGATCAAATGATTAGCCTAGTATTTTTTATTTTACTACAAGAATGCACTAACCTAGAAGCAATATGTATATTATGATCCATTATATAGATTATCTGTCTACGTACAATGATCTATCTTAAAAAAAAAAGGTATATATATTTGTTGGATCCTAGTTTGTTCTTTGTGAATCACACCCTTAGAGTTAGAGTCAGGTAAAGAAGAGAAATGAATAGAGGGAGTGGAATAAGTCTGAAATTTTTGTAGGGTGAATCAAGGAAAGATCTCTTTATTCGTATTTTTTCTTAATCGTATAAAGGTGTGTTTTGTAAAATTATAGAAATTAGGGAATGATTATGGAAACCGTTCTTGATGTCATTAAGGCTCTAATTAATTGTATAGATTTTATATCATATTT
>JXCR01139193.1:158508-175217 GCA_002079205.1 Phalaenopsis hybrid cultivar
TTTTTTCGTTTATTTCTTTCTTCTGAAATAAATAAAATTATATGTCAACAATCTCTACAAATAGAAATAAGGTTGCATACAAAAGGCCTAGAATTCAAATCAAATTTAATCCCCTATCTTGTAACTAAGCCAAATTACATCTAAAATTTAAACTTATTCATTCATAATACATAATTCTACCTAATAAAAGAAATCAATTCAAAATGATACTGAAAGAGGTTGAAAATTGGTCGAATTCAACTTCATTATGGCCTTTTTGACTTCTTTTGGTTAGCCTGCATAAATATAAACTTTCCTGGGCTCAAAAGGGTGATTTATATTGCAACTATTGTCAGATCATTTGATGGAAAAGTGATCATGTAATGAAAGCATCATCATCTGACGGAAAACCGACCATATAAAGAAAGGAATATCAGAGAAAGAATTCGAAAAAATAGAGATAATTGGAAGGTTAGGCTTCGAACAGCTTAGATGACAGTAGTAGCGGCAATACAAAGACAATCTGCAGCAAATCTAGCTAAAGTAATTTATAATAATCTGAAGCAATATGCGTCGCTTGGCACAAAGTAAACTAATTAGAGCATAATTTTCAAAAAAAAAAAACATTTCAGGCTTATGCACTTCACTGGACAGAAGTCACAAAACTAATATTTAATTTTAGAAAATACTTTATAACCATCTTGATACCAGAGTTAACCAAAATCACAATAGAAAAAGAAAATGTTATTATTAAAAATAAATGTGGTTACAACTAAACATATTTGAAGGAAAATTAAAACAAAAAAAAAAGACACAAATGCACATTAGGGGGAGTGGTAGAGGTCGGCTAGGTGGTTGAAAAAGTGGCGGCAAGGTAGGGAAGCTGTGGGACTACAGGGAAATAGTAGCAATGTAATGAAAGGGGATGAAAATATCAGTTGGGGAGACTGGGATCGCAAGTGAGGTGGCAAGCAGAACTATGAGGTTCAATGGGAAAGGCTGGAACAGCCAGGTGACAGTAGGAAGACAACAGGTTTGTTGTTTTCCGGATGACGGCAGCGAGGGGAAAGAGGCCGCGGCCACGAGGCAGCAGGCTGGATTGATTGAAGCTGTTGGTGGGTGGATAGACTGCAGGATTAATGGAAAAGATTGTTGTCTCGGGTGGCTGCAGCAGTGGAGGAAGATGGTGGCAGCGAAGGAGGCGAAGCAACGGACTGCAGGGCAACATGGGATGGTTGTGCGGGGCAGTGGCAACGAGCAAGAAGGGGATGAAATTGGAAAGCTACAGTGAAAAACAGGGTAAGATTCAACAAGAACAACTAAGAAAGCAATTTGAGACAGGAAAAAAAAAATAATCTGAACAAAGACGAGATGCACTGACCAAATAAAGATACAAGATATAACAATTTACTACTCTTGCAACTAACTGGGATATAAAAATCACCACTTGAAGAATAGACGAAAGGAGATCGGGGTTGCACCGCCAACAATGGAGAGATATAATTTCACCACGCAATGTCGTGGATATAGACTCGTCCCGATTTAGGAACCACAACGGGAACACATACCCTCACAAAAACTCAAATGAACAAAAAGACCCCTAATACAATAAAAAACTACTTATAATCAACAANATTTCGCCACGCAATGTCGTGGATATAGACTCGTCCCGATTTAGGAACCACAACGGGAGCACATACCCTCACAAAAACTCAAATGAACAAAAAGACCCCTAATACAATAAAAAACTACTTATAATCAACAAATGACCTAATCCTCATAAAAATAAACAAACGAAAAACACACTTGCGGCTATTAGGAGTTGGGGGCAACCCAAGCCCTAGAGAGAGGACAGACCGACCCTTGGGATCCCCTCTCTACTCCATGTCACAAAGTCAAATCAATTTGCCACCACTTGATAATCTAAAGAAAAAATTAAAAACCTTCTTAGTATTATCTGAACGAGAAAACTGTCAAGCCCCTTGACTAGAATGAAGTTCAACTGTTAAACATCTAGGTGCCATGAACGTTCGGGCTGTTACAAAAACAATGTAAATTTATCCCCCAAGTCCTCATCTACTATCATTTCCCCACCGAACACTAGAAGTACAGAGCATAAAATCTCTCGCTATCTTATGGGTGGATAAGCCTTCAAAAAGTGAGATTCACCATAAAAAAAGATTAAACACAACAGGACTTTAGTAATCATTAGCTCAGTAAGCCATTCAAATAAACTCAAATTTTAAATAATGCTATTTTACAATATAATGACAAGAATACCATAATATGATATTATCAAGTTTCATGTGCCAACTCTTTATTCATGATGACTGAACATGCATANGTTAAACATCTAGGTGCCATGAAAGTTCGGGCTGTTACAAAAACAATGTAAATTTATCACCCAAGTCCTCATCTACTTTCATTTCCCCACCGAACACTAGAAGTACAGAGCATAAAATGTCTCGCTATCTTATGGGTGGATAAGCCTTCAAAAAGTGAGATTCACCATAAAAAAAATTAAACACAACAGGACTTTAGGAATCATTAGCTCAGTAAGCCATTCAAATAAAATCAAATTTTAAATAATGCTACTTTACAATATAATGGCAAGAATACCATAATATGATATTATCAAGTTTCATGTGCCAACTCTTTATTCATGATGACTGAACATGCATAGAAAGATGTAAAAAATTGCATTAGATTTATTTCTTTTTTCTTTCAGTGTGTGCGCGCGTGCAGATAGAGAGAGAAAGAGATAAACTCACAAATAAAATTATAATAGGTTAAAAATCGAACATTCATCATTGATATAACAAAAGACAATAACAAAATTATAAGAAAATAATGCTGGAAAGTTCTTACCATACTGTACAGCCAAACCCCAATAACGAGCAAGCCAACATCTCTTAAGAACAACCTCTTCCTAAGGTTTTAAACACAATCCCAGAATAAATTTTCAGAACACTAATAAATAAAAAGACAACAGATTCAACCATTAGCTGGTGCTCATGTACAAACCATCTCTTCCTCTGTCAATATCATTCTTTGTGTCATTGAGCGAAGAGCTTTAGCTTCAGTCTCAGTTTCTCTCAACTGCTCCAAAGCAGAAGAAACTTCCTCCCTTGCACCCTGGTACAAAAAAGAAAGGCCTGGCTCAACAATTGCAACAAGCTACGTTTGTAGAACTAATAAATTTTAATATTTATAAAGGCTTAGAAGAAAAGAAAAATAATTACCTCTACTTCTTGTCGTAGAGATGCTATTTCCTCGTCCCTCCCATCCTTTGTCTCTCTGGCAGCTTTAAGAGCAGCCTGAAACAACGTTATCTTCAAAAGTAAGTTTTTTTTCCCAAAAATGAAACTTACACAGTTCAAAAAAGAAACTCAATTTTCATCAAATACCACACAACAAGAGTTAGACCAATGTACAAGCCAAAGTTTATTTTAGAAGATTGACTCTGAACTGCTAGTACAAATCCAAATTATATTTTCCAGCAAAAATAATGTTCATGTGCTCACATTTCCAAGAACTTTTAATGCTTACATTAGAATGGTCCCAATTTCTGTTTACTTTTTCTTTTTTCTTTCTTTCTTCTTTCTTTTTTTGGCAATGGTGAGCGCCAAACCACAAATTATATGGAAGTATTTTTTCATGGTTTGATACAGAAGTTGACACTGTTTAATTGGAGAATATAAGTTTGAAATTGTCTTTCTATGAGAAAAAAATTTAAAAAAAAAAAACTATTATTTTTAAATGATGGAAAGGGTGATAGAGCATGTTGGGATGGAAATGCTATCTGGATGTATTCATTATACTAGATCTAGAGAGAGGTTGGCTCAAATTAAACAACCCAAAATAAGAACCATGTTTTTGTTCGTCAGCTCTAACACTCATCTTCAACCGTAAGGGTCATTTTCAAAATCACTAGCAATCTATGAAACCAAGGTGAATACCAAGTCCTTTCCGTATCTGTAAGACATATTAATTGTTAGGGGCATTTACACACACACACAATACAATTCTTATATATTTACATATCTAACACCTAAACAATGATATTTACATTCATAACACTCAAATCTTTAAAATCACATAAAAAATACCACTTTTACTAATCTTTTAGAAGTCAAATCCATCTTTTTATGCATAGGTTTATAACACCAAGGTGCTATAAACGTAAATATCAAATTTTGTGTTAGATATGTAAATCCATAAGAATTGAGCAGTATGTATGTAAATTTACCTAATTATTAATATGATGTAGCTCGATTAAAATCAAATCTCAGAAACAACAAACTGCTTTTAAAAAGTCGCCAACAATGGATTTGCATGAGTATTTAATTGGATATCTCCTATCCCTCTTTATCTTCTCTAATGCCGGCTGCAATGATTGAGAAAAAAGGAGCAAATAGAAAAAAAAATTGGGGAGAGCGAATGGATCATTTTGGTAAGCTCAATCAATGCCGTCCATTTCGATGGAATTTGATTCATGTTTGGGATTGCTAATGGATAATCACCCCCACGCCCTATGAATGCAGCTTGATGGGATCATTACCCAGAATCAGAGATATTTCTTATCCTCTTTTGTTGTTGTGAGTGGGGATATTAAATTAATCACAGGCTTAAATGTGTTCTTAAACAGCCCTTTTGCGCTAAATAAAGATTTATTTTAAATATTTTGTTTGTAAGCCCCAATCAAGTAGATCAGGAAAGCCCATAGAGTAACTCATCCTCACCTGTGTTCCAGCAGCGTGCTAAAATAGATGCTAAAAATTACTTAGCATTAGAAGGGCAACATGTGGAAGAATCTTTGTTAAAAGTGGTTCTTCTAAAGCCTTTCGAAGGAAGATTTTTTCTCGATGTAAATAAAGAAAAGAATAAAATCATACAGATCTATATTTTTCAGTTTTACGGAACGTCTACAAAAGATAGAAATTCTTTGCAGTGTCGCTTTTCAGAAGATCGCAAAAGATTTACAAAATAGATTTGAAACCCTTAATAAGACCAAGTTAACAATCGACAGTATTAGACAGCAACTGCTTGACTTCTGTATTAAAATAATATATCCAATTCCTTGATATCACAATATCTTTAAGAAAAGTTAAGCCTAACATATATGCAAAAATTGAAGGAAGTGTCATTTTTTATGCATTCCATACGTTCATTGTTTGAGCACCTTATGATACTATTATATCATAAATAAATAAATAAATAATTTTGAATAATGCCGAGGCTTGTTTGTTTGATGAATTCAGGAAAAAGACGAAGAGGAAGACTTCTGATATGGGTCAATTTTACAGAAGCACAATCAAACTAAAAGACACAAAGTGGGCATAAATGAAAAAAGGGAGAGAGATAGAGAGAGAGGGGTTGAATGTCACTACTGAGGAAAATTGTACAAAGAAAATGTGAGCACAGACTTTTCCAAATTCATGGGGGTGGGGGATGGTAAGCAAATAAAGCAATGACGAAGCATCAAACTCAACTGGTGAATAAATTTGGCAGTTTCTTAAAGTGCATTTTTTTTGTTACTCTAAAAAACGATTGGATAATAGATTATGGTAGTTTTATCATAGGAACCTACATGAGCTAGTTTCTCATCCATGGATCAACTAGATTAACTTCTAAAATTACTGCAATAAAATTAGTTACGATAGCGCACATAATGGAACAACTATAATTTCAACATTGTTAAAGATACTACCTTGTTGCTTAAGGTTGTTTGCACTCTAATGAATATATACACTTCAAAAAGGGATGACTTGCATGTCATTCATGCGCGATGCTTCTCATGAATGCCAAACATTTCAGTGATTTCTTCTGATGAAGATTGGAAATTTGAGGTGCAACGTTAAATTTTTCCATGGAATGTTGACCAACAAATAATTTTCATAACTCGATGTTCACACAGAAAATATCTACAAAGGGTTATCCAATAGAGGTGACGAGCAAAGAATGTGATGATGCAAGCATTGAGTTTAGACTACTCTGATCGTCATTGAGTCACAAAATGATATGTCAACAAGCCTAAAATATAAAAAATGCTTGGCGGGTCCTCACACAAACAACGAATGCAAAATTTACAAAAACACAAGGTTGATGATACATTTTCTAGAGCGCAATAATGAGGAAATTGATGAGAGGAATTCATATATATATAAGAGGCAGGACTAAAGTGGCTCGTCCCTAGCTATTTGTTTTCTGCATGTTTTAAATTTTTTTTAGTCTTTCTGTATCTTTTTGTTGGGTATTATTGTACTTAGTATCATATGGGTAGGGTGCTCTATTGGGCCCTCTCATACAACCTTTATGTATCTTTTCTATTTCAATAAAATCAGCCCTTGAGCTTTTCANCATTGTACTTAGTATCATATGGGTAGGGTGCCCTATTGGGCCCTCTCATACAACCTTTATGTATCTTTTCTATTTCAATAAAATCAGCCCTTGAGCTTTTCACGCGTGCGCGCGCGCACACACACACACACATATATATATATAGACACACACACACACACACATATATATATATATAGACACACACACACACATAGATTCCACTATACTCACAACCCCTCAAAATTTTATAGCTTACCTGTACATAAATTCACAACTCTAGACATGTGCCTCCTTTTTGTCCTATTCTATCCAAAGAAAATAAAACCCTAATATTCTTTCCCTCNCGCGCGCGCGCGCACACACACACACATATATATATAGACACACACACACACACATACACAAACATATATATATATATATATAGACACACACACACACACATAGATTCCACTATACTCACAACCCCTCAAAATTTAATAGCTTACCTGTACATAAATTCGCAACTCTAGACATGTGCCTCCTTTTTGTCCTATTCTATCCAAAGAAAATAAAACCCTAATATTCTTTCCCTCTATGCATTCTTCCCCATAAGCAAAAATTCCCATATCATTTTCCTGAGTCCTGCGCAGGCCCTAATCACCAGCTTACTACAACCACAGTCGTCTCTATCTCATCCTGTTATCGAACCCCACCAACTCCTTCTTCCCGATCCAACCCCCATCTCCTTGCCGAAACACAACAGCCCAAACAAATTGTATCCCACACCTCAACTCACCATCCCATCGCTTGCATTATAGTCATCACGACCTTAAAACCTGCAATGTAGCCCCACTTGTACTGTAAAAAGTAGGGCTGTCAAAAAAGCTCGTTGTTCGCGAACAGCTCATGTTAGTCTCGTTTGTTAAATAAGCGAGCCGAACACGAACGACTCTTGTTCGCTCGTGTTGGCTCGTTTTAGCTCGAAATAAAAAAAATTATATAATTATTTATAAAATAATATGTTACATATAATTTTTTGATAATAATATATTTTATATATTTATATTTAAGTTTAATTGTAACACCTCGTATAGTAATATGGCTAGTGACTTCTTTTGTATACATTTGATCCAAGTTCGAATCCAACACTTTACATATATTTTTTTTCAACTTAACTTTAACAAGCCAATTTCGAGTTGAAGATGAACCGAACATGAACACGAATATTTAAATCGAATCGAACACAAACACACTGTTCATGAGCCAATTTCAAACACGAGTTGTTTCAAACGAGCCAAACACGAGCCAAGCCTGAGCTCGCTCAAGCTCGGCTCGTTTACAGCCCTAATAAAAAGGAAGATGTCAGAAATTAGTGGGAAAGCTTATCTACCTATCACACACTAGTCCAAACGTCACTTTGTTGACATTGTGAGTCAGCATATGAATAGTTTGAATGAAGAATATTTAGAGATATTTTAGAAAATGTTAAGGTTTCTTAAAAAGACACCTAGCATAGGGTTAATGTTTAAGAAATCAAAACAACAGGGAGATAGAGATNAACTAGTCCAAACGTCACTTTGTTGACATTGTGAGTCAGCATATGAATAGTCTGAATGAAGAATATTTAGAGATATTTTAGAAAATATTAAGGTTTCTTAAAAAGACACCTAGCATAGGGTTAATGTTTAAGAAATCAAAACAACAGGGAGATAGAGATTTACACTGATGCTAGTTGGGCAGGAGAACTCACGGATAGAAGGCCCACTTCTAGGTATTATTCTTATGTATGGGAAAACATTATCACTTGAACGAGCAAGAAGCAAACAGTTGTCTCTAGAAGTAGAGAAAATCGGAGCATCAGGCACTTTTCGAAATTTGTGAAAGAATGTGGATCCAAAGATTATTGAGTTGGGATACTCCATGATCAATCCCATAAAGATGTTATGTGTTAGCCAAGCCATCATTAGTATTGCAAAGAATCATGTGCATCATGACTGGACCAAGTGTTGAGACTGATGGACATTTTATCTCTGAAAAGTTCAATGGAGTTATTATTTAATTAATCTACATTCCGACTTATCTTAAATTTGCTGATGCTTTCACTGAATCTCTACCTCCACACAGCTTCACTAATTTGAATATCAAGTTGGGCATTTACAACACCTATGACCCATGTTGAGGGGGAGTGTAGAATTATATATTTCCTATATTAGTGCTATTCTTTTTTATTCTTTTTTTATTATGTCATATTTCTTTCTTTTTTGAGTTATTTTATCTTTGATAAGTTGTAATGATTGTAATTAAGGCTTTGTTTGTATCAGTTTTTTAGCCCACGGTCGGTTCAAAACTGGATTTTGGAGTGTTTGGAAGGAGCATTTTGCCACTCACGTTTCAAACCCGTTTTTCATTTTGAATAAAAAAGAGAACGAGGCAATGAGAGTGCATTCATGGTTTTGTTTTTATTTCTAGTTTATCCCTCTCTGTAATGTTCTAATTATATAAAAGTTATTTGCTTTTTCTGTGATTTATCGTAATTCTTTGCAATGTAAAGATATATAGTAAATTATATTAAAATGTATAGAGATATATTGTGACCCTCTGTTATATATATAACCTCAATTATATCTATAAAAATTGTGAATCTACATATAACAATAAAAATTACATATATCTGTAAAAATTATAAATATTATATAATATGAGCAGAATGATATTTCAGACATTTATCCAAACACAATACTTTCAAAAGAGAATCTTTCAAACATAACAACAGTTTTTTGAACACCAATTTTTAACAACAGATTTTTCACAACAACTTTTAAACTGAGATTTTACACAACAACTAAAACAAACGAACCCTGAGTTTGCCCTAGTTGTTCCTTATTATACAAGGAGAAGAGTTGTAATTTGATTAATTGAAAAATAACAGAATATGATTTTCTCCGCCTTTCTTCACAAAGCAAGATCTACCCCTGCCAATGACATGTGGCTAGAGAAGTCTCCTTGGGAGCAGCCTTTCTACTTTCCATGTTATTGTTGACTTCACCTGGAGATTAACCATGAACTCCTAAAGCCCAAAAGGCAATCAATTAGCATAATTTATGTCAAACTGCTGTGCAACGTTCATGCCACGCACATGGGGATCCAAGAGGGGCAGAGCAATTTAATAAACACAAAAAGGTAGATATGCAAATGAAATTTTTAATATTACATAGAGTAAGCCTAGGTTACATGGGTTTGGAGCATTCCCCAACATAACATACAGTACAATCCCCAACATGACGTACAGTTCTAAAATTGCAAGTGGTGCACCGAGTATAGTTTCAGAAAACTAACACAATCAAAATTCCAACTTGATATATATGTAATTTGATCAAATTAACTAACAACAATACAAGGATCCAATCCCCTTACTGCACGGCAGAGCAATCTACCCAATTAGATCTGATGCATACGCTACATATTAAGCTAAATAGTATCATAATCTAAAACACAAAATCCAATCCAAGAATAAAGATTAAAACCAAAATCTTCGTGAAGAAAACCTAAACCTTGAAAACTCTCCAATACAATTAATTCCCATGGTTCAACCAACCCGACTTGCCATGCATGCAAATCTTCAATCACCTTTCTCTTTCCCAACAACTAAGGCCCCATTCATCACTGCTGCCACTTCTCGCTCTCCTTCCTATCTTCTTCCACGCACTTCAGGTTCCCACAAAGATTCAACCAAACTGACGTGGGAGCATAGGTCGCAGGACTGTAGCTGCTATAGTATCACAAACCTTTCTTTTTCTTATTTGATTCCTTGCCATTCCTATCACTTTCCTTACCCACCTCCCTGTCCGATCCTAGCATTTTCCTATTATATTACCTTTCCTTTTTATTTTCTTTCCATTCATATGACCTTTTATACATATATGTGTTGTGTGCTTCCTTAGCATTCAGATTTTGATTGTTTCTGATTTCATATTGTGGCCTCTAAGGTGTTCCCTTCTAAGGGTTGTATCTGAAAATGAGAAAGTTTTCCAGCTATAACTCTTCCGAGAAGTTGACCATTCCCCTAAGGATCAAGTGGTGTTCCAGGTGTATTTCGATCCCACGGGGATTTTTATCCTTACCCAACTCCTCCGCAACCTTTCCACCCATCTCCCCTTTCTGCCACAGTCCGCAGACAACCCTCCCCTCAGCTGTCCCGCAGTACACCTCCTTCCACCTTCGTCGCTCCTAGCTATCCCAGCCACCCGCTTCACTGTTTCTTTGTCCACGAGCCTCATCTTTGTTGCAGCAGCACGCCAATCCTTCTTTTTGCTGGTCAACCCCTGTCTCGACANTACCCGCTTCACTGTTTCTCTGTCCACGAGCCTCATCTTTGTTGCAGCAGCACGCCAATCCTTCTTTTTGCTGGTCAACCCCTGTCTCGACATCCGACATCACTGTCGCAGCCCACATGCCCTTGCCCTTAATGTCATATCACTGTCCAGCCATCCCACACTTGCTGCCACCCTCAAAATAGCCACCCAAAATCCCTTCTCTATTACAACCGCCACCTTCCAACCACCACCCAACCATTCCAATCATCTACCAACACTTACAACCACCACCACCAACTTAAATACGCCCTAATATAAGTTTTTGCGTCGTAATTGTTGTAATTCTCTTTTCAGTGTGTAATTTGTAACCGTTTATTTGCTTTTGAGTAATAATATTTACTTTTCCTGTTTTGTTTGGGGTTAACTNTTGCATCGAGTATAGTTTCAGAAAACTAACACAATCAAAATTCCAACTTGATATATATGTAATTTGATCAAATTAACTAACAACAATACAAGGATCCAATCCCCTTACTGCACGGCAGAGCAATCTACCCAATTAGATCTGATGCATACGCTACATATTAAGCTAAATATCATAATCTAAAAAACAAAATCCAATCCAAGAATAAAGATTAAAACCAAAATCTTCATGAAGAAAACCTAAACCCTGAAAACTCTCCAATACAATTAATTCCCATGGTTCAACCAACCCGGCTTTTACCACAACAGAGATGCCATGCATGCAAATCTTCAGTCACCTTTCTCTTTCCCAACAACTAAGGCCCCATTCATCACTGCTGCCACTTCTCGCTCTCCTTCCTATCTTCTTCCACGCACTTCAGGTTCCCACAAAGATTCAACCAAACTGACGTGGGAGCATAGGTCGCAGGACTGTAGCTGCTATAGTATCACAAACCTTTCTTTTTCTTATTTGATTCCTTGCCATTTCTATCACTTTCCTTACCCACCTCCCTTTCCGATCCTAGCATTTTCCTATTATATTANATATAGGCCAACTTATAACACAATGTACTTTTCAAAAAAAAAAAAATTTGATATAAAAATGCAATCAATATTTAAGATTAATTAAAATTAAGTCAAACATATCAAATNGCACAATGTACTTTTCAAAAAAAAAAATTTGATATAAAAATGCAATCAATATTTAAGATTAATTAAAATTAAGTCAAACATATCAAATAAGCGTGAAATGAAATTATCGAGCTTGAAAGGTATTTTGAACTATTTTCAATTTATGATATCTAATAAAAACTTGATTCAAGCAAACTCATAATTAACTATATTTACATAATTTAATTTATAATATAAAAACATGAGATTTATTAAGCAAGACCATCTACCAAACTATTTCTCAAAAAAATTGAAGTTTAATTTTGTGTAGCTTTATAAATAGGCTGTAAGGGTGCATTGTGTTTCTTAAATGATAAATAGGGTTTTAGGATAGCTCTCAACCCATTAGAGTTAACACATCTAAGCTCATCCGTATTAGGGTTAATCCATTTTTTACTTTTAAAGGGTGGAGCTCATGAGCTTTTGCTCAACCCAAAGTCCTTGTCCTTATGTACATCTGCAATTTTCACAACCAACTGATGCGTGGGCCTACCATATTATCCTCAACTTCGCCTTTCTCAATTGCCCAAGGGGCAACTTGTCCTAAACCCTCACCAATTACATAGAGCTATATAACTAAGACACTGATTTTCTATGAGTGCTGGATATTAATTTAATAGGTTGACACCGTGGTTTTTATCTCTACGGGTTTATCATATAAAAAAGTTTATGTGCCACTCTCTTTCTTCATTTGATTGATTCTATGCAATAATGACAATAGTTGATGCACTTAAAATAATAAGTCAAGTGCATATAAGAGCATTCTTGGGATAGTAGACCTCCCGAGAAGTTACATCAATGGGACAAAACTATGGGGCCATTAGACCAAAGTAGACAATATCTACATGAGCAAGAGTTCAAGTTGTTACAACTGACAAAGGGTATTGCACGTTACACCAGCCTGAAGCTGAGAGCTAAGTGTCGTAGAACAAAATTCTATGCCATGATAGCCACCTCTTGAACCTTAGATAGGACAAAATGTTACATAGTGAGACAAATCTCTTGAATCTATGGGGATAACCTCTATAATTCTCTATGTTGATGAATGATTCTGGTATAAGACCACTGATGAGTACGCCACTTATTTATATGGGAGAAATTGTAAAACCTTTCGAGTAAAATGAAGTTGAACTCTTAAAGATTGAGGTGCCTTTTGGTGTAATGATTGGGACTTCATCAAAAACTCCAAAGTTAAGTGTGCTCATATAAGAGCAGAATTAGGATGGGTGACATACTGGGAAGTTGCACCAATGGGACAAAATCGTAAGGCCATTAGGACAATATAGACAATATCTTGATGGGCGAGAGTTCGAGTTGTTATATGTTTAACCATCAATCAAGCATATACATAATTTATATTATATTTTAACATTAAAAAAAAAAATGAGTCTTCGATATTTCCTACACCGATATTTCCTACAACTGTTTAGCAATCTCAACCTTTGAAACTACTTTTTGATTGATTTCTTACACAGATATTATAAGAACTTTCTTAAATTGAATGTGTTTTAATCCAACACTAACTTCTACACCAAAAGCAGAAAAGGCAGGGGTGAAAATGAAAGAATAAAGGTGCACATGCATGTGAGCATAGAATGTGAACATAGATAATCACGGATTGCTCACATTAAGAACAAAAATATCAAGGAAAGAATCAAATTACTAGTTTTATTGTCAACTGGTGGCTACAGAAGTAATGATTTATTCAAGTTCAACGCTTAAGAAAATGTGAAGGAAAAAAACAACATACAAAATATACAGTTCAAAACTTAAGAAAACAACCTGTTTTTCAAGCTCCCTCGCTCTAGCCTCAGCTTCTTCCCGTTTCGCTTCAACACTTCGGAGCTGGATAGCATGAGTCAGTAAATTTTTAGAAGTTCATAAGATGTATCATCCATCAAATTTTAGAAAATAGAAGTAATGTACCTTTTCCATTATGTTCTCATTCTCTTCTTGTAGCATGTCAAGCTGCAAATTAACAAATATAAGATCAACAAGAGATGTCTATAACATTATCACAATTATGTACTTCAAGTACTTTTATCTTATTGCAAAGTGACTAAAAAAGTAACACAAATAAACAACCATTTTTAGCATTATAAAACAATAGAACAGTCACCAAAATGCAATGATAAACCACTGATATGTAATATACCTCATCTTGAAGAGCAGAAGCTTCGCGCCTAATTCCTGATTCTCGGAAGGTCATATGGCCCACGTCTACAGGAAACCTGCAAAATAAATTCAAACAGTTAATCCGCTAAAAATTTAATGATGAAGGGAAGACTTTGAATAGATATCTACCATTGTAAGTTGTTGTCAAATTATCCTAACAAACAATTTAAGCAAATTCAAGAATTGAACTGCCAGTAAATTAAATTTTAAAGATATGGTAATTGAAATCACCAAAATTGTCATAGCAAAACAATGATGCGCAGAAAACAATGAAAACACAATTCTAAAGTCCATAAGAATTAAGAGGTAAGACTATCACTGGTGAAGAAAGAAACTAATATGAATGTCAAAAATATCAATGTTTTTTATCATTATCAAGAAGTAGTTCCCCAAAAATATTAAGAATATTTCCAGAAAATAGCTTCAAAACCTACAAATTACCAGCTTCAGCGCATCACCAACAAGTTGGATACAGTATAAGGAAGACAAAAGAAACTGAGAACTTCTGCATAGGTCACCCATTTGATCAATTAAATCAAGGGGAAGGATCTTAAGGCAAGCATAGACATTTCTAAGATGTAAATTGAAGCACAAATCTGTCATGTCATTTGACAACAGAAGCTTTTTCTCTTTGCATAGCTATATAAATGTAAAATATAAAATATTGAGGTGTTTTATTAATTGATAAAATAAATAAAGTGCACTTAACTCCGGAAGCAAAACATTTGATCAAGATGAGATACATAGTTTGATTTGGAAAGTTATCTATGTTATTGGTTAACAAATATTTTTAATGAAATTTTTAGACGTAAGAGGAAGCTGAATAAAGAAAACGTTAAGGGACTATGATGATTATAAAAAAAATCAAATTTATGAGTTATATAATCAAGTTATATAAGAAAAAAGAACTGAATAAAGACTTTGATAAATAATGTCAGCGTTCAATAATCAATTTGGCTTTTTTTCTGTTAATGACGATCCACAATTGACATAAATTTTGTGCTCAAGCAATTTCTGGAAAATATAGATCGAGGAGAGAGTATACTCATATTAGTTTTATAGATCATAGGAATGCATGTGATCAAGTATAATAGAAATATTTTTGCAAGCAAAGAAAAAAGTATGTTCTCTAAAAGTTTAAGTTATTCAAGACATACATAACAAAAATTTAAATGATATTATACTCAAGTATCTTAGTGTGTGCCTTTTGCATAGGCACATTTAATCAATGAGACATTTGTTAAAAAAAATGTGAAAAAAGAAATAATGCAGAATATGTGTCAAATGGAAAAGATCTAAGATTAGCAGAGCAAAGATTATGTGACGGTTATTTTTAATGAATGATATATTACAAATAAGAACATATCAAAGCACACCAAGGGTGCTGACCTCAAAACTTCAAACCTTTACCTAACAAGCTGAGATATCAACTTGAGCTTGCCAATCCAATCCCACACAAACCTAAAATTACTACAAATCAAACATAGAACAACAAAAGGTAAAGTTGGTTGGCAGGTGGATTAAATGTAGTTAATCAAGTGAGGTAATAGATGGTTGATGGATAGAAATGGTTGTTCACGAGAAGAATTCAACAAGGAAAGCTCATAGAAGAGGGGGATAAAGAAAATAAAGGGGCAATTGAAAAGGGAAAGTACACCACAAGTAGATTTGGAATAGAAGAAAGATGGGTTGACACAACTAGATGAGAAAAAGGTAGAAATTTTGGAAGAGCTGGAGAGAGAGTTAAAAAGAATCCAGAGCAATAAAGCCAGGAAATAAAAATTGTTAAATTAAATTAGACAAGGGATGGCGACGAGCGAAAATATCATTAACCTGGAGCATTTTTCTCTAGAGCATTTCATTGAATTAGTCGCAGTCACCACTAAGCATTGTTTTTAGCTCATTTCTGGCAGTGAGTTTGGGTAAAACACCAATAACAAGCACAAACACTGGCTTATTTAACTTCTAGAAGAGAGAAGAGACAACAACTGATGTCTGCGGGGTGAACAAATAGAAGGGGTTGGGTAGCAATAGAAAAGATAACGGAATGGGTCAAGGCAACGGTCTTTGTAATGTTGCATGGATGAGACAAATTTGAGAAAGACACTAATGATCCGTTTGGGGCGGCAGTGCGGTGGCGGTGTGGCACCACATTGCAGTTTTGTCTGTTTGGGTAAATTGCGTTTTTGGTGGCCTTTTCAAAAAACTACTACTGAAATCTGTGTTTTCCCATCAGTTTTAGCTAGGTGGAGTGACAGCTTTCTAGCTGTCGTCTGACTTTTTCAAAAAAAAAATATTGTAATAGTCACAGCAGCTTTTCGAAGATCATAGTATTTTTCAGCAATTCACATTTATTTTTAATAACCTGCAGCTACCCAACAAACTTTGAATTTCTACTCGGGTTTTATCAATTTAAAAAGAATTGTCACCAAAACAAAAAGATCAAGGCTGCAGTTGGGATGGTCGACCCAACAAACGAAATGGTATACATTTTTTTTTGTTTTCATCAATAAGTCCTTGTTCCACTTAAACATGAATGAAACCCATTAACATGAATTATGCAATACTGGTATACTATATGCCATACAGCTCTCAATAGTATCATATCTCAAATATTCAAAATAATAAAATAAACGATTATGTTTAGTGCCTTTCTTCACTGAATTAAGAGTACAGTAAAAAATTTCCTATATACTGGCTTTATTGTTTGCAGTGCACCCTTAAAGCCAATAAAATAGCTAGATTATCATAATGGAGAAGCAAAAGTCACAGAAACGTCAAATA
>JXCR01139195.1:2783-36257 GCA_002079205.1 Phalaenopsis hybrid cultivar
TATGTAAAGACAAACCTTTTGAAGAAAACTAACCAAAACGGCATAATGTTTACTTATGATAAATTATTAAATTTTGTACATGACCGAATGGATTGAATTATATACTTCAAGTTACCTTAAGGTGATTCTACTAATAAATTGTCTGAAATATTGAAAATATTTAACACGCATGAACTTATATAAATTTGTAAGTCATTAAACCAAGAACTAGAAGACAACTAATATTAATTTGATCATTCAATGCAGAAATAATATCAGAAAAAAATTCATCTAAAATTGCATATTTTTTTTATTGATAATTTGATTCATAAACCACAACAGACATGATTGATTCCATTTTTCATCCTAGTATAAATGCAATTTCTATAGTGGACTCAAGTTCTAAATATGATTGCATGATTATTTTTTCTTTTAAACTCTAATTATGACTAGCGATCATGAACATTAGCCATTGTAGAAGTAGATTCACAGCAAAATAAAAATAATCAAATTGATGCCACAGATCACAATCTATATTTAATAAATCCTGATAACACTACGACTATTTCATCAAGTGAATCAACTTCAACAATACATGATTCTTGAATTAGCATATCTTTTACGAGCTTTAAAAAAGATGTTCTTAAGTTTTTTCTTAAAAATTAATGCCTGTACAATAACGTAAATAGATTGCTTTTAAAATCAATGCACAAAAATTCTAAATCAAGCCTCACATAATATTTTTTTAGTGAATTTTACCTTTAGCTCATGACTAATCTCTCAACTACAAACTTTGATAAAGCAAGTGGTGGTAATAAAATAATATAAAAGAATACAATGTGCAAATAAAAGATATATAAATTTTGCATAACATTCTTAGACACTAAAATATTTTTGTTTTGAACTTGAAAACTAATCACATAATGCATCATAATCTTCATCAAATTGTAGATATTTCTCTTTAAAAGTAAGTTCCATGCTATCACATGTCACTTTAATATTATTTAAAACCTTCGTAAAAAAATTAAGCATGCCTTATTAATTTTCTTTCAGCGACTTTAATTTTCACAATCAGATAAATGGTAAAGTTCAAAACAAATTTCCAAATCATTGATCCACCCCAAAATTTTCTATGGACAAAAATTCTACTAAATGACAAAATTCAAATATGAACTTTCGGATGACTAACATGCAAAAACCATCGCTTACCGTATCCTATTTAAAAGAATTATTTATATTATTTTCATTAACCCAATTAAATGCCCTACTTCTAAGTGGCATCATTATTTAATTCCAGTTTATGGTTCCCAATGCAACTAGAATAATATAATATATGCAGACCAAGTGAGATAAAATAGTAGTCCCAAAACACAAACGAATAAATACACATGCTTGTTATCCTTAAATGCAAATTGATAAGTAGAATTAGAATCTAAATGACAGTGCAATGATCAAATAAATTCAAATCAATTAAGAAGTTTGAACCACAATCAATGAGCAATAATAGTTGATCAACATAATCAAAATCTCATTTGTGGTATTTAAAAAAACTTAGAAACACTAAAAATCCAATAACAAGTAGCAATGAATGAGCTCTAATTGAGCCACAAGTAGCTTGTCAAGCGCATTGGTTCATTTACAACCAGGGTTTTGAATACCGAACCATCGTTTTCAAAACCAAACATCAAACCAAAGAAAAGAAAGGTTCAAGGTTCATTGAATGAACGGGGTTGAACTGGATGACAAAATAATTAATAAATATTAAAATTAATTAAATATAATTTAAATAAAATAGTAATATAATAATAATATAAATATAAATAAATGAATAAAATGCTTTTAAATGGTCATTATTTAAAAAAAAATCTTATTTCATAAGGCAGCTAATTCTATTCCCAAAGGGAGTTTTGATGTTTCAGAATAAAGTTATCCCTATAAGACCATCTATCTCCCTCCTCGTAGCCCGCTAGCACACGCACACACACACACACACACACACACACAATATATATATATATATATATGAGTGTGCGNCACACACACACACACACACACACACACAATATATATATATATATATGAGTGTGCGAGCCAAGACTCATTAGTAGCCGCCTTTGTGTAAAACCCTCGAGTCAGGGGTTCGAATCACAGCCCTTTCGGAAGGATTTGAATAGCACACGGACTTGAAGGGGGGTCCACACCTCAATCAGTCCAACCTATTGGGGTTGATCGGTAGTCTCCAACTGTCGATCAATCTTTTAACAAACACACACACAATTTTTAGGGGTTCGAATCCCAGCCCTTTCGGAAGGATTTGAATAGCACACGGACTTGAAGGGGGGTCCGCACCTCAATCAGTCCAACCTATAGGGGTTGATCGTTAGTCTCCAACCGTCGATCAATCTTTTAACACACACACACACACACAGGTTTTGGGCGATTCAAAGTCAGAAAAGATTTCTAGTGTGGTTAGGACCGGATTGGCCACCACGATCGAAAGTCCGGTAAGGTTTCTAAAATTTTGTTTACAACTCTATATAAGTATAATGACCCAAATTTCACAATGACCTAAAATTAAATACAAGGAGAGACAACGAAGGCGAGACGACCAAGCCATGGAGGATGATAGCATGGCAAATCAAAGATGAAATCACAAGTCTAAATGTAGACAAGGAGATCAACTTAAACGATGGTGGTCAATTTATGGTCAAAAAGATCAAAATGGGGGTATAATGCACAAGATGGCTAGGTTAGCTCAATGTTCATGTCCATACACCATCATCACATCACATGTTACATCACATAAAGCCCAAATATATAACAAGGCTAGAAAAAAAAAAAAGACAACATAAGGGATCAACAAAATGAAAATACAAGAAAATAGAAGTACAATCATACATGTCCAAGGTGTGTGACATCTAGAATAGATAACAATGATGACAAACATGCTCTGCATCACTTCTTCCACATGACTCATAATTAAAATGCATTAACAATGAAGGGAAACTTTAACTATTTATAGTGGCCGAGAAAGAAAGAGAGAGAGGGATTAAAGAGTGCACGAGAAAGAGCAAACAATGAGAAGAATATGTGTTAGGCCTTATCAATGCACATAAATAAGCTTTGGGTTGAAGAAACCCCAACTTTAACTTAATGAAAATCTTCAATGCAATAACAAAATTNTGGGGTTGATCGGTAGTCTCCAACTGTCGATCAATCTTTTAACACACACACACAATTTTTAGGGGTTCGAATCCCAGCCCTTTCGGAAGGATTTGAATAGCACACGGACTTGAAGGGGGGTCCGCACCTCAGTCAGTCCAACCTATAGGGGTTGATCGGTAGTCTCCAACCGTCGATCAATCTTTTAACACACACACACAAACACACACAGAGGTTTTGGGTGATTCAAAGTCAGAAAAGATTTCTAGTGTGGTTAGGACCGGATTGGCCACCACGATCGAAAGTCCGATAAGGTTTCCTAAACCTTGTTTACAACTCTATATAAGTATAATGACCCAAATTTCACAATGACCTAAAATTAAATACAAGGAGAGACAACGAAGGCGAGACGACCAAGCCATGGAGGATGATAGCATGGTAAATCAAAGATGAAATCACAAGTCTAAATGTAGACAAGGAGATCAACTTAAACGATGGTGGTCAATTTATGGTCAAAAAGATCAAAATGGGGGTATAATGCACAAGATGGCTAGGTTAGCTCAATGTTCATGTCCATACACCATCATCACATCACATGTTACATCACATAAAGCCCAAATATATAACAAGGCTAGAAAAAAAAAAGACAACATAAGCGATCAACAAAATGAAAATACAAGAAAATAGAAGTACAATCATACATGTCCAAGGTGTGTGACATCTAGAATAGATAACAATGATGACAAACATGCTCTGCATCACTTCTTCCACATGACTCATAATTAAAATGCATTAACAATGAATGGAAGCTTTAACTATTTATAGTGGCCGAGAGAGAAAGAGAGAGAGAGATTAAAGAGTGCACGAGAAAGAGCAAACAACGAGAAGAATGTGTTAGGCCTTATTAATGTACATAAATAAGCTTTGGGTTGAAGAAACCCCAACTTTAACTTAATGAAAATCTTCAATGCAATAACAAAATTATAAATAATTAAATACAACAACAACAAAGCCTTAATCCCACTACATGGGGTCGGCTACATGAATCCTTTTTCTCTATTGTGTCCTATTCAGTGTCATATTTTCATTTAGTTCTAATAATTAAGATCATTTTTTTATACAATAAGCCCAAGTCTTCCTAGGTCTACCTTTGTCTTTCTTAACATAAGTCGAATCTAAAACATCTACTCTCCTAATCGGATAATCAGATGGTTGACGTTTAATGTAACCAAACCATCTAAGACGACTCTCTCTAATTTTGTCCATCATTGGAGCTACATCAACCCTATCACGGATATAATATAAAATACAAATTATAAAATTTATAATAGATAGATCATCATCAACAACTTATAATAAATCATTTTTCATCGGTTTTCACTAAGTGTTATTTAAGATGCTAAACATATTCTTTAAATTAAGCCAATTTTTTCCAACAAGACACCCAAAATTTTCCTTCATAAAAAATCTTCATTGAATTAAGCTAAACTTTAGATTGATAATAAATCAATCACCATCATTAACCTCATAACAATTATATGTGATCATTTTGTTATAATGATCATTTTTCATCTGTTCTCACTAAGTGTTTCCCAAGGTGCTAATTGCCAAATATATTCTTCAAAAATCATTTCTAATAAACTTTATCTATCATTTAATTCTACCCCTTCTCATTCGGAATACTCTTAACACTAACCTTATCCATTCATTAATGATGAATTTTATATCATTCACTGTACAACTTCGAATTAGTTAAACCTGTTTTCAATCAGCATATCTTCAATAGATGGCACTCTTATCATCATTTACCATAATCGTTTATCACTTCATTATTTCTATTTCTTCCACATCCATCTTCATATTATCATTTCAACCATACACAGCTTAACTAGCAACGACTATTTATTGCTTGAATACATAAAACATTACCAGCCAAATTATAGTTTTATAAATTCACTATAATTCACCTTGTAAGTTTTCTAACCACTCATAAAAAAATACCCACAAAACACTTCTCCAATTTAACCTACTGGCACTGTTTTAAGTACTCTTCTCGTTTATATAAGCACTCTTTGAAATAATAAATCAAAGATGCTTAGACCAATCATACCTAAATATCATTTATCCTCTAATAATATAAACTAATAATTATTAACCACTTATTTGCATCTTCTAAACTTGTATATCAAATACCCATCTTTACTTGATCATTATAAAACCTTTGCATTTTAAGTAGACCTTTTGTCATTCTAATCCATCACTCAATGCAAAATATGCCTAACTAATAAGAATTGTCACCTGCAAAATGCATATACCAAAATACCTTATTTAAATATATTTTGTTAAATATCTCCATAACCTATACAAATAAATTAAGGATTCAATATTTGAGCTAAACATCTTATATTTGAAAACTTTTTAATCCTTCCACAATTACTTCTAATATTAATTAGTAGTCCATTATACATACATTCAAAAAATTAGGAGTATTCTTGGCACACACTTTTCTTCATTAGAACATGCAAAATCAAGCACATGCCTTATCAAGTTCATCAAAAATCAAATGAAAATCATTTATATTAATTCCATAGTAAATCTTCCGGCATAAAACAAACTCTTCAAAACTAACATAATTTTCTAAATTCATGGTTCGTTAATCTAACTTATAGCCTTTGTTCTTAAATCTTGGTAACAGGATTCTTGAAGGTTTGTTTTTTAAACCTCTTTCTCATTAAGATTCCATTGAATATTTTTACCAAAATATTGTAGTATCTCCTATAACTATCCAAAAATCAATAAATACCTTTTCAAAATCTAAAGATCGTATTCTTTAGAGTTAACTATGCTCCAATTTTTATAAATCAATATATGATATACCTCATTCATATTCATTTTTCTCTTCAAAACCAACTCCATTAAACTTCCTAATTTAATAAATTATCAAAACAACCTAAGCATCCTTCATTAATGTCTTCATATTTAACTAAGATCATCTTACCTACTCTAATGCATATTACTTGATCAAATTGTCTATTTCTCTTATCTCGCATCTTAATAATTCATTATATTTACTTTTCTCATTCCTAAATACCTTGTCTGTTATGTAAATGATCAAATGTCATTGCTTTTGTTTTTCTCACTGCACTTATTTTAACATAATTCAGCAATCTTACAATAATTAAAAGTCTTAATAATATTTAATTTTTGCAGCTCTTTAAAAGCATATATTTCCTTAATATTGTCTTGTATTGGTTCATTCCAACATCAAGTATCCTTATTAGTGTCTAGCCTATCTATTTCTAGACTCTCCTAAAATTTATAAGCCAATCTTCTTGAAAGAGCAAGCCATATTATCTCACAACGAATTTGACTAAACTAAAAAGTTCCAATTTACATCCATCAATAATATTTCTTGAAGCTTAATAATCAAATCTCAAATTTTACCACCTCATCCTAAGATAATTCTTTATTCTAATAGTTCCTTTATCATGTTAAAATACGTTGTATGCTTAAGGATATTGCAAATTTAGTAAACAACTGATTAAGTTCATGTTATCAACAAGGTATGTCCAAATTATATGAGGCATTAGTAATACAATCTTTATTCCAACTTGTTCAAATTGTAAGCCTCCAATTTAAAATCAAAAGAACCTACAAGAGGCTAGGACATAAATATCACACTTTAAGGTTGACGATTCTTATTTTTGTGATAAGTTTTTATTCTAGATTGTTTGAATTGTAAGTCTACAATTTAAAATCAAAGGAATCTACAAAAGCCATGGATTCGATTATTTCATTTTAAAGTTGATGCTTCTAATTGTTGCGAGACCGATGTAGCCTTTCTTATGAGGAGCATTCCCTTGTCATTAGTGCGAAATATATTCACAAGCTGCATAATTATTCATACATAGTAAAACACATAATATTTTCATCTTCATTTTAATTGTGAGTAGATATCAATTGAGTATATTAATTATGAGAAAGTTACATGTGATTTTTTTGTTTTGCTTTGTTTATTATGTATGGTACCGCATAAGCTTGGATTCGAATCTTTCACTTTAAGGTTGATTATTCATATCGTTGTGGCATAGATGTAACCTTTCTGGTGAGAAGCATTCCCTAGATATTAGCGTGAAATATATTCACAATCTAAATAATTATCCATGCAAAGTGAAATAGTTGTTATTCTCATCTTTATTTTGATTGCGAGTAGATATCAGTTCAGTATATTAATTATAAGAAATTTATACATGCTTGTTGTTCTGCTTTGTTTATTACGTATGGTGTTGCATTGATTTAGTGTTCATATCATTAATAAAGCTTGTATCAAATTAAGATTTGACTAAAAAGCATTGCAAAAAGATCATGCTCGTTGAAATAGATGCTTGATGAACATGACCATTGATAGACCCTTTTAACAAAAAAAAATACTAAATAACTTGGCCAACGAGACCGTAACTCAGATTGATGATTCATTAGAAAGGGTTTGATTGATTCCATTATGTTGGTGGCAACCTTCCACTAGATTCAAATTTCTATGAAGACATGCAAATACAATATAGCATGAACATTTCTTGAGTCATCAACATAAAAAATTATAGTGTGGATGATCAGACATTTCGAAATTGTTCGTATTGTCATTTTTATCAGCAGATGTTGTTTATGAACCCTTCTATAAAAAAGTTATTAACTATTAGTGATTGTCATTTATCAATAATCATTGCAAGCATTTCAAAACTTGCTAGCTGACATTTCAACATTTAGAAGTAATGCTCGTTGACATTTTTGCCATCTGCTTGTATTGTCATCATTATTAACAGCATATTGTCAATAGAAATTTAAACATATTATGTAATGTAAATTATTACTTTATATTTTTTTTAAGTGGGGGGTGATCAAAAAGCCTGTGACTATAGCCTATGACTTAAGAGAAACAATCTTCTCCTCTCACTAAAACGCGGATTGTTTCAATAAATGTTGTAATGGTTAAAACAAAATTTCATACAAATATCATGACATGACAAATACAAACTCGTGTCAAAATTTTGAGGAGCTCATTCACTGGTTGAAACTAGCATATCTCATCTACTAGTTAGAACAGTTAAGACATAGCTATAAGTTCATCTCTTTACTTACTATGGATCCCGTCGTACTTCATCCAAAAAGACGACTAAGTGAAGTAGATTTCACAAAATTGGTAGATGAACCATGAATTCAGAACAACTAAGTTGATATGTTTCGGTTCATTTCCATTCCCATTCAGATTTTCAAAATTTAAAAGGATCTTATAACACCGAATGCTTTAGGAATTTTGGCAGGATTTGAATCAAAACGAAAAATTAATCAAATATCGAATAACGCATGCATAAGAAAAGCAGGACGTAACAAAGTAAAATGCAAGAGAAGAGACAAAAAATTAACAGGAAAAACTTTAGAAATGAAACAAGTGTTTAGAACATTTTATAGGCATCATAGAAATTTTAAGATGAATAGCAGAGAACAATTTTATGAAAGTATGAAAGACAGTAATAACAGTGCTGCATTTTTGCAACATAAAAGTTTGTGATAAGCATTTCAAAAACAATGGCTCTAAACAGCTGTTGAATAGATTCTGCAGTGTTTATTGTCATATGCATGATAGGTATCCGAGAAAGGAAATTAAAAGCAATACACAACAACAACGAGCCTTTATCCCACTAAGTGGGGTCAGCTACACGAATCATTTTTCTCCATTGTATCCTGTTTAATGTCATATTTTCATTTAATTCTACAAAATAAGATCACTTTTATACAACATGCCCAAGTCTTTCTGGGTCTAACTCTAGCTTTTTATAGCATAAGTCAAATCTAAAACATATAGTCTTTTGGGTTATTAGATGGTGAACTTTTACTATGAAAGAACCATCTAAGACGACTCTTTCTAATCTTGTATGTCACTGAGGCTACTCCAGCAGCACTTTCAAGGATATATTTATTTTGCATTTTGTCTCTAAACATAAAATCATTCATCCACCTGAGCATTCTCATCTCAGCAGCACAACAACAACAATAAGACTTTNAATCATTATAAAACCTTTGCATTTTAAGTAGACCTTTTGTCATTCTAATTCATCACTCAATGCAAAATATGCCTAACTAATAAGAATTGTCACCTGCAAAATGCATATACCAAAATACCTTATTTAAATATATTTTGTTAAATATCTCCATAACCTATACAAATAAATTAAGGATTCAATATTTGAGCTAAACATGTTATATTTGAAAACTTTTTAATCCTTCCACAATTACTTCTAATATTAATTAGTAGTCCATTATACATACATTNGATCATTATAAAACCTTTGCATTTTAAGTAGACCTTTTGTCATTCTAATCCATCACTCAATGCAAAATATGCCTAACTAATAAGAATTGTCACCTGCAAAATGCATATACCAAAATACCTTATTTAAATATATTTTGTTAAATATCTCCATAATCTATACAAATAAATTAAGGATTCAATATTTGAGCTAAACATCTTATATTTGAAAACTTTTTAATCCTTCCACAATTACTTCTAATATTAATTAGTAGTCCATTATACATACATTCAAAAAATTAGGAGTATTCTTGGCACACACTTTTCTTCATTAGAACATGCAAAATCAAGCACATGCCTTATCAAGTTCATCAAAAATCAAATGAAAATCATTTATATTAATTCCATAGTAAATCTTCCGGCATAAAACAAACTCTTCAAAACTAACATAATTTTCTAAATTCATGGTTCGTTAATCTAACTTATAGCCTTTGTTCTTAAANCTCAAGTTCATCAAAAATCAAACGAAAATCATTTATATTAATTCCATAGTAAATCTTCCGGCATAAAACAAAACTCTTCAAAACTAACATAATTTTCTAAATTCATGGTTCGTTAATCTAACTTATAGCCTTTGTTCTTAAATCTTGGTAACAGGATTCTTGAAGGTTTGTTTTTTAAACCTCTTTCTCATTAAGATTCCATTGAATATTTTTACCAAAATATTGTAGTATCTCCTATAACTATCCAAAAATCAATAAATACCTTTTCAAAATCTAAAGATCGTATTCTTTTGAGTTAACTATGCTCCAATTTTTATAAATCAATATATGATATACCTCATTCATATTCATTTTTCTCTTCAAANTTCAATAAATACCTTTTCAAAATCTAAAGATCGTATTCTTTAGAGTTAACTATGCTCCAATTTTTATAAATCAATATATGATATACCTCATTCATATTCATTTTTCTCTTCAAAACCAACTCCATTAAACTTCCTAATTTAATAAATTATCAAAACAACCTAAGCATCCTTCATTAATGTCTTCATATTTAACTAAGATCATCTTACCTACTCTAAAGCATATTACTTGATCAAATTGTCTATTTCTCTTATCTCGCATCTTAATAATTCATTATATTTACTTTTCTCATTCCTAAATACCTTGTTTGTTATGTAAATGATCAAATGTCATTGCTTTTGTTTTTCTCGCTGCACTTATTTTAACATAATTCAGCTATCTTACAATAATTAAAAATCTTAATAATATTTAATTTTTGCAGCTCTTTAAAAGCATATATTTCCTTAATATTGTCTTGTATTGGTTCATTCCAACATCAAGTATCCTTATTAGTGTCTAACCTATCTATTTCTAGACTCTCCTAAAATTTATAAGCCAATCTTCTTGAAAGAGCTAGCCATATTATCTCACAACGAATTTGACTAAACTAAAAAGTTCCAATTTACATCCATCAATAATATTTCTTGAAGCTTAATAATCAAATCTCAATTTTTACCACCTCATCCTAAGATAATTCTTTATTCTAATAGTTCCTTTATCATGTTAAAATACGTTGTATGCTTAAGGATATTGCAAATTTAGTAAACAACTGATTAAGTTCATGTTATCAACAATGTAAGTCCAAATTATATGAGGCATTAGTAATACAATCTTTATTCCAACTTGTTCAAATTGTAAGCCTCCAATTTAAAATCAAAAGAACCTACAAGAGGCTAGGACATAAATATCACACTTTAAGGTTGACGATTCTTATTTTTGTGATAAGTTTTTATTCTAGATTGTTTGAATTGTAAGTCTACAATTTAAAATCAAAGGAATCTACAAAAGGCATGGATTCGATTATTTCATTTTAAAGTTAATGCTTCTTATTGTTGCGAGACCGATGTAACCTTTCTTATGAGGAGCATTCCCTTGTCATTAGTGCGAAATATATTCACAACGTGCATAATTATTCATACATAGTAAAACACATAATATTTTCATCTTCATTTTAATTGTGAGTAGGTATCAATTGAGTATATTAATTATGAGAAAGTTACATGTGATTTTTTTGTTTTGCTTTGTTTATTATGTATGGTACCGCATAAGCTTGGATTCAAATGTTTCACTTTAAGGTTGATTATTCATATCGTTGTGGCATAGATGTAACCTTTCTGGTGAGAAGCATTCCCTAGATATTAGCGTGAAATATATTCACAATCTAAATAATTATCCATGCAAAGTGAAATAGTTATTATTCTCATCTTTATTTTGATTGCGAGTAGATATCAGTTCAGTATATTAATTATAAGAAATTTATACATGATTGTTGTTCTGCTTTGTTTATTACGTATGGTGTTGCATTGATTTAGTGTTCATATCATTAATAAAGCTTGTATCAAATTAAGATTTGACTAAAAAGAATTGCAAAAAGATCATGCTCGTTGAAATAGATGCTTGATGAACATGACCATTGATAGACCCTTTTAACAAAAAAAAAAATACTAAATAACTTGGCCAGCGAGACCGTAACTCAGATTGATGATTTATTAGAAAGGGCTTAATTGATTCCATTATGTTGGTGGCAACCTTCCACTAGATTCAAATTTCTATAAAGACATGCAAATACAATATAGCATGAACATTTCTTGAGTCATCAACATATAAAATTATAGTGTGGATGATCAGACATTTCAAAATTGTTCATATTGTCATTTTTATCAGCAGATGTTGTTTATGAACCCTTCTATAAAAAAGTTATTACCTATTAGTAATTGTCATTTATCAATAATCATTGCAAGCATTTCAAAACTTGCTAGCTGACATTTCAACATTTAGAAGTAATGCTCGTTGACATTTTTGCCATCTGCTTGTATTGTCATCATTATTAACAGCATATTGTCAATAGAAATTTAAACATATTATGTAATGTAAATTATTACTTTATATTTTTTTTAAGTGGGGGGTGATCAAAAAGCCTGTGACTATAGCCTATGACTTAAAAGAAACAATCTTCTCCTCCAATCACTAAAACGCGGATTGTTTCAATAAATGTTGTAATGGTTAAAACAAAATTTCATACAAATATCATGACATGACAAATACAAACTCGTGTCAAAATTTTGAGGAGCTCATTCACTGGTTGAAACTAGCATAACTCATCTACTAGTTAGAACAGTTAAGACATAGCTATGAGTTCATCTCTTTACTTACTATGGATCCCGTCGTACTTCATCCAAAAAGTCGACTAAGTGAAGTAGATTTCACAAAATTGGTAGATGAACCACGAATTCAGAACAACTAAGTTGATATGTTTCGGTTCATTTCCATTCCCATTCAGATTTTCAAAATTTAAAAGGATCTTATAACACCGGATGCTTTAGGAATTTTGGCAGGATTTGAATCAAAACTGAAAATTAAAATCAAATATGGAATAACGCATGCTTAAGAAAAGCAGGACGTAAAAAAGTAAAATGCAAGAGAAGAGACAAAAAATTAACAGGAAAAACTTTAGAAATGAAACAAGTGTTTAGAACATTTTATAGGCATCATAGAAAGTTTAAGATGAATAGCAGAGAACAATTTTATGAAAGTATGAACGACAGTAATAACAGTGCTGCATTTTTGCAACATAAAAGTTTGTGATAAGCATTTCAAAAACAATGGCTCTAAACAGCTGTTGAATAGATTCTGCAGAGTTTATTGTCATATGCATGATAGGTATCCGAGAAAGGAAATTAAAAGCAATACACAACAACAACGAGCCTTTATCCCACTAAGTGGGGTCAGCTACACGAATCATTTTTCTCCATTGTATCCTGTTTAATGTCATATTTTCATTTAATTCTATAAAATAAGATCACTTTTATACAACATGCCCAAGTNATATATATAAAGCATAGTTTAGGCATTACATTTGTAATTACATAGGAGTGATGGTACGTATGCAAATGTCCAAATCTTAAAACAACTTAAGGTAACGATTGTAAATATTAAATAATATTTATTATTTTATTATTATCTTTCAATTACAAATAAATAAAAATATGAGTTTGAATGTGATAAATAAATAACATTTTCTCTTCTTCCGTCGTCAAACCTATTAATAGTAATATAATTCAACACCATCTCTCAATTTTATTTTTTTTATGAATCCTGTAAGAAATTTTATTCCAATAAAGAAATGATTACATGATTTGTGACTGATAGTCTCACGAAGAAAAAAAAAACCGTCAATCAATAAGTACAACTCACGCAAAAAAAAAAAAATCTAAAAAATATTATCACATCGAATATAAAGAGTTTCTAAACAATCTTCATGAATAAGAATTGAAAGCTCATGAGGTACTCGAACCAAGAATATGAAGTCTTGTTTCTCCAATCCACGCTTAGCAGCCCAATTTGCACATTGGTTTCCTTCGCGATATGTAAATAATCAATTAACTTGCACAATCTTAAGGAGAGCAAATATTTTTTTTCATTTAGATAATAAGACTTCAATGATACGTTTTCTTCTTAGTACAATAGTTCCAAAGTTCCAAAGAATCCATCTCAATATCAATCAAATGTCAACCGCAATAAACAGATAAAGTTAATGTAACTATAACAGCTTCAGCTTCAGAACAAATAGGAGATACAACGATAGTATGAGCAGAAAATCAGAAAATATATTTTCCTTCAAAATTACAATACACTCCACCATTTTCATCCAAAAAATTATTCAACTTCCGTCGATATTAACTTCAAGAAGGTCGCGCAAAGGTTTATTCCAACGAATTAAATTAGTAACATGCTTTGAATAAGAATGAATATTTATATTACTTTTAGCAAATATGTTTCTTAATTTCAAACCCAAATGTTTTTTAAAATTACCAAAACCAAGTATATTATAAATAAAATTAGTAATGCAGATAAAGCATGAATGAATAGTAATCAAATTGTCATTATGTTTAGATTTATTTCTAGCAAACCAAAGGTATCAACAAACAATAGTAGGAATAGAGGTAAGAAAAATATTCTCATCAACATATCTCAAAAAGCTAAAGAAGTCATTGCTGGAAAAATTAGTTACATCATTCATCGACATATCAAAAAAGGTGAAAACATTACTCCAAAGTCCAAACCTCCTTAGCATTGGTACAAGAAATAAAAATATGCTCCAAATTATCTTCCGCTTGTTTACAAGGAAAACATCGAGAAGGAAGACGTAAACCTTTTAGTTTAAGAATATCATCAGTTGGTAGATGCAATGAAAAAGCCTCCAAATGAAAAATGACTTAGAAGGCTTAGTAAAAGAATTTCAAGCCCAAGATAAATCAAAACCATTGGAATAAGATAATGATTTAGCAAAAGTTTTAGAAATAGAAACTCATAATTACTTTAATATTGATATTATCAATATCGTTAGCAATAGGAATTTTTTCAATAAAAATTGTTTGATCCTTCCCAACTAAACTACAGAGTTTAAGAAAATCTCAATGTTCATTATTCCAGCAGTTATTAATAGAAAAATTAATATCGAAATGACCCAAATCTGAATTAGCCAAAGGATCATCTCCTATCCAACAATCATACCAAAAACTACAATTTCCTTCACCGACATCCCAACAAATGAAATGTTTAGTAATACGACAAATGAAATGTTTAGTAATACGAGCAACTTTAAACATTTCTTTCCAAATAAAAGAATAATTAGGTTTAGAAGTAATAGAAAGATGATGAGAGTTACCACAATATTTAGTCCTCAATAAATTGGACCAAATAGAGTTACTTTTACGAAAATGAAACCAAAGCTTCATGTAGTTGATGTGCATAAATTTTGTAATGCTTCTAAATCCCAAACCTCTATTATGAATTGATTTGCACATTTTCTTCCAACTCATCCAATGAAGTTTAGAATCTTTACCGGCCCAAAGAAATTTATTAAAACTGCTCTCAATTTTTTTAATTAAACAATTATGAATTTTTATGAAAAGTAACGTATATAAAGGTAAAGAAGTATGAATACTTTTAAGAAGAGTAATCTTACCACCAAAAGATAGAAGAAGGTTATCTCATGACATGATTCTGTTATTGATCTTTTCAATAAGATTATCGAAAAGATAAACTTTTCTTTTACCTTTATTTAGATTGAAGCCTAGATAAGTAAAAGGCAAAGTCCCTTTATTGCACTTAGTGAAGTCCTGGATCCAATTCTTCTTGATACTATAAATTTTATTGGAACAATAGAAATAACATCATCCCCCAATTATATGATTCAATAAATTGTAATATGTTGAATTCAGGTTTATTTTTGAATCAGATTCAAAGGGTTAGAGCTTACAATGCAGGAAAGATGAGAAAGAGGGAGAGTACACGGATTAAGAGAAATGAAATGTAAATGAATAGTAACATGTCTTTTTAATTAACTTATTTTGATAAAATGATATTTTTATTTATTGGAGAGAGAATCTCATATGTGATATTATAGACATTTTATATGTATGAGTCTATTGTTCGACTGCTCCATGATTTGATCGGTTGGGCTAGCATCACTTCGGCTCGATAAGACTGATTTGGTAGGCTGGGCGAAGTTGGTATATTCGGTTGGCCGATCTTGATTGGCTTTAGGTCAGTGGAGTTAACTCTGTCTGCTAAACTTAGTCGATCAGTTGATCTAGTTTGATTGTTGACTTTTGATTCCTAGCTTGACGATGTGCTATTGTTGATAGAATTAGACCAAATTATCATGCAAATGTCAAATCAATATAACTTGATAGATAATTCTTTTTTTTTTTTTTGACGAGAGAGTCACTCGGGATGATTGTGAGACTCGGGTGTCTTANTACATAGAAATTTGATGGTACGTATGCAAATGTCCAAATAATTTTGACTATATAATTTATTTAAGAAATTATGAAGCTCCAATATTAGAGAAAGCTGAATGCTCCTGCTGTATTTTCTCTTCTTTAGTCATCAAACCTATTAATAGTAATATAATTCAACGTCACCCCTCAATTATATGATTCAATAAATTGTAGTATGTTGAATTCTGCTTTATTTTTGAATCAGATTCTAAGGGTTAGAACTTAGAATGCAGGAAAGATGAGAAAGAGGGAGAGTACACGGATTAAGAGAAATGAAATGTAAATGAATAGTAAAATGTCTTCTTAATTAACTTATTTTGATAAAATGATATTTTTATTTATAGGAGAGAGAATCTTATATGTGATATTATAGACATTTCATACGTATAAGTGTATTGTTCGACTGCTCAATGACTTGGTCGGCTGGGCTAGCATGACTTCAGCTCGATAAGACTGATTTGGTAGGTTGGGCGAAGTTGGTATATTCGGTTGGCCGATCTTGATTGGCTTTAGGTCGGCGGAACTAACTCGATCTGCTAGACTTTGTCGATCAGTTGATCTAATTTGATTGTTGACTTTTGATTCCTAGCCCGACGATGTGCTATTTTTGATAAAATTAGACCAAATTATCATGTAGATGTCAAATCATTATAGCTTGATGGATAATTCATTTTTTGACGAGATAGTCATTCGAGATGATTGTGAGACTCAGGTGTCTTACAAAATATTGGTCCTAATGAGGAACCTTGAGAGTGTCCTCGAGACAGCAGGTGATGGCGAGAAACTGGATTCTCTTATGAGGTCGAACTTGTCAGGAGATAGGTAGATGCCTTTGCTCGATTTTTTCCGCTCTGGTGCTTGTTGGTCTCACTTCGTTCGATTGTCTTAGACTTGGGATCATTCTTTTTATCCTTATATTGATTCGATTAGCCTTCTTCTTTAGCTCAGATGACTATATCTAATTGGATAACCGGGGCCTCTTGATTTTTTGTCGGTGAGCTATCTTTTGTTGTACTTACTCCATTATGGGCCTTCGGATCTCTTNTAAAATATTGGTCATAATGAGGAACCTTGAGGGCGTTCTCGGGACACCTGGTGATGACAAGAAACTGGATTCTCTTATGAGTTCGAACTTGTCGGGAGATAGTTAGATGCCTATGCTTGATTTTTTTCCGCTCTGTTGCTTATTGGTCTCACTTCGTTCGATTGTCTTAGACTTGGGATCATTCTTTTTATCCTTCTATTGATTCGATTAGCCTTCTTCTTTAGCTCAGATGACTATATCTAATTGGATAGCTGGGGCCTCTTGATTTTTTGTCGGTGAGCTATCTTTTGTTGTACTTACTCCATTATGGGCCTTCGGATCTCTTCACGATTCATCGGCGCATCCTTGATTTATATGATTTGAATTGATTTAATTTGATTTATTATTATAATTTATTTTGTTGGAATATATTTCTATTATTTAAAATAAAATATTAGATTATAATGAGAATTATTGATGCATGCCTCGGGCGATTGGAAAGTAGTCCGATGATAATTCCAAATATAGAAACCATTAATCAGGGCAATAATCTCTAACCGGACTGGTACTGGATCAACAAGTTCTCCAAACAACAAATGGGCCGCATTGTAATGCATAAGCTATGGGCCGAGAGCCTGTATTGTATCGTACCTGACTGCTTCGCGTAATTCTTCCTTGCCACGCCTGCAGGCCGTCGCCTGCCATAATCATAGCCACGTGTCTTTTGCCTGCCAGAACGTNAGGAAAGTAGTCCGAGGATAATTCCAAATATAGAAACCATTAATCAGGACAATAATCTCTAACCGGACTGGTACTGGATCAACATGTTCTCCAAACAACAAATGGGCCGCATTGTAATGCATATGCTATGGGCCGAGAGCCTGTATTGTATCGTACCTGACTGCTTTCGCGTAATTTTTCCTTGCCACGTCTGCAGGCAGTCGCCTGCCATCAGTCATGCCACGTGTCTTTTGCCTGCCAGAACGTGGGCATCTCGTGCCACCACGTGGCAGAACAGATAAATCTTGTAAAAAATGGATTATAATTTTAGGATTCATTAGTGATTTGAGATGAATTATTTTGAAAAAAAAATTGTATCGAAATATATTGACAAAAATTGTTCATATTAATTCAAAATTTTTAATTTATTTTGAGATGGATATAATATGATTTATTATTTTAAAGTTGTCCCATTAATTTTAATATATATAATGAGCAAAATAATTAGAATATTCTCTTTCAACATTTTCTTATTCCATTAATGAAATTATGACTTATTGCATTAGAAATATAAAAAAAAATTTGTTGGAAAAAATATTGTTGTTAATGGGCGACGAACATTCTGTAGTTATCTCGTGAAAAATGACCCAAACATAAATATTGCTCGAGCGTTTGTAAATTACATTATTATCGATAGATAATTCCGTTGCTTATTAAAAAAATACATCGATTAGCACCCCGCCAAATGACAGGTTTATGGGTAATCGACACAATATGGTCGTTAGTTAAAATTTAATATTTATTATAATTAATAACTCAGATCATAAATCGCCACCACGCCGTCAGAAAAATTGAACATTTTTTACGGCACAAGCGTAGGTGGTCGGTTTTGCCATCGATTTTAGGACTATTTTATGTTGTGAGCAAGTGTCCTAGCGTGTATAGGCTGCATTAGTGGCATAATTACCTTGTGCTCTTTGTCTTGAGCATAAAAATATGTCATTTTTGGGTGACCACGCCAAATTTGGTCAAAATTGGACGTGGTCACGACAACATTCTGGAGTGTAGTTTATCTTTAGCACAAAAAATGAGTCATTTTTGAGTGACTGCATCAGAACTATATGTGGTCAAGTCAGGTCAAAATTAGGGTTAGGAGCTAGGAGCGCTACGGAGGTTCCGAGATGAGTTCCCTTAGCATTAGAAAGTCCTGAATAGATGAAACATGTTCTTCGGCCATCAAGGAAGGCCCACGGATGTGTTGTAACACTAGATTAACCTTTCGAGTTAGTGGTCATCCAGGGCAATGCATAGTGGTCTGAAATCCTAATTCTCACCCGATAGTCTCCTCAAGCGAGTTTTGTGACTCTAGTTGGCCATAAATGAGTCCAGATTGATATGATAAGGTCTCTAAACATTGGGACGAGTGTTAAACATGTCTCGAGCCAGAGCCAACCCCATCCTACAATGAATTTACTGGGGTGGGGCAAACATCAGTACCAATCTCGATTACATGCTCATGGCACATACCAGTAGGAGTGTAAACGAGCCGGAGCCATGCTCTGCTCGTGTTCGGCTCGTTTATATTTTGAGCTCAAAAAGTTTGTTCGTGTTCGGCNCGTTTTGACAGCCCTACGTACCAGGAGGTCCAAATGGATATCTTGAGTCTTAGGATGATATAAATGGATACCATGTCCTTCCGAGTTAGACAAGTGGATATTTCACACACGTGACATAAAAAATGAAGGCCAAAATTACACTAATTACTCGTTAATATGCTCAACAATCCCAATATCAATTGAGCTCAATTATGATATTTATAAAGGAGATGGAGCTTGAATATAAACTTAAAAGCTTGAATCAAGCTCAAGTTAAAGTCGAACAAGCTTTTAATAAATGAACTCGAGCTCAAATAATAGACACTCGGCTCAACTCGACCCATTTGCATCCCTATATGGAAGAGTAAAGTTTGTTGTGGCAAGGGCTATATGAGGTTTAAGAATGTAAATAAACCAATTCATTTGATGAACGACCATAACTCGACTTGATTAATGCTCAATCATATTTGTTCAAATTAATAAACTAATAAGTTTCAATATGGACCTAAAACATTAAGGCTAAATGTACCAAATTTGAATATAATCTAATTTGTTCATTAATGTTTACGAACATGCTCGTTTATTATTCAACAAATAAATTGAGGAATGCTCCATGCTTGAAAAATGTATTATTTATCCAAAATTTACTGTTTATAATTTATTTAATTATTAAATGCTTATTATAGTTTAATATCAACATGCATAACAATTTAATATATTTTATTTACTTTAAATTTTTATTTTAATAAGCAAAATTTTCAATGCTTATTTATATTATTGGATTGCAATAAACATTATCCATAGTTTATAAATTATTTTATTTTTTTGGTTTAAATAAGTTTAATTCTAATTTAAATAAGTTTGATATATAAATAAGCTTCTTTATTAATTTTTATATAAAAAAATCAAGTATGAAAAATAATTAATTACTATAAAAACTCAATTACAGATTAAACATGATTATTAAAAGCTTTAAGCAAATCAAATATGAACTTATAAGCTCAAGCTCGACTCAAACAAACTACGAACAACCTATACTCAGTTAAGCCCAGCAGCTTTACTTGCATACGTTTCATTTTCTATGTATTTATATATCTAACACTTAAATTTTAATTTTTACGTATATGTCATCATATCTATAGACAAACAAGTGTAATTTATCTCTTAAAAATTAAAAGAGCGGTATTTGATGTGATATGAAAAATTTGGATGGTGAACATATAAAAAAAATATATTTTAGATGTTAGATATATAAATACGTAAGAATTCGAGGGTATGCATGCTAATGCCCCCGACAATCAAATATCACGATGGAACAAAGTGCAAACATTCGTCAAGATTCTTGGTGGGTCATCTAATTTGACAATCGGTGGTCAATGATGTTGGCGGTCAAGCAACATCACAAAATAAAATATTTGTTTTCATTGATGTACATAAATAATCAAAATAATTTACATAATCGACAACACTAGAAAACAAAAAATGTAACATCGCGGCAGAGAAGTCCTTGTAAATTATGAATAATAGTTGTTTGGGGTAGTTGCAGCTTATTGAATAATTTGCTGATAATTTGAATAAAAGTAATCTATTGATAAGCTATGTGCGATGACTATTACATTTTTTTTTTTTTTTGGAAAATTCAGATTGCTGCCAGAAAACTGCCACCTGTAGTGTGAAAACGTCTTTTTCAGTGTTTTGAAAGCGCACAAGTTGCCAAAACGTAGTTTACCCAAACAGACCAGTTGCATTTTCAAAACGCCACCGCACCAAATAAGCTGCCCCAACTGGTCCAAAGGCAAATCCTTGCATAATTTTGGCATTATTAACAACCGTTCTTATTAGGTGTTTTCATTCCTAATTAGGACTTATTTTTTAGGAAGATTTACATGCATACCATAATTCTCACTGTATGACAAAAGACTGCCTTGTTGAGCCAATGAGGGTTCAGACAAGCTTAATGGGACTTTAAGACGATCCTTTAAACACCCGGGTCGACGAGTAGACGATGAAGAGCAGACGAGTACTAGTAGCTGGATACTAGCGGCCACTCGAAGGATGTCTTCCTTGTAAGGTGAATTTGAGAGGGATCCATAAATCATGGTCTTATCATCTCGATAAAAATTATCGGTCATGTCATCTTCAATCGTCCCAGAGGTCAGGAACTTATACGATCCAGAGGCGAGCTGAGCTCAAAGCAAATTCTAAAGCAGCAGGCCAGATATACTTGGGGATGTGACCCTANGATTATCGGTCATGTCATCTTCAATCGTCCCAGAGGTCAGGAACTTATAAGATCCAGAGGCGAGCTGAGCTCAAAGCAAATTCTAAAGCAGCAGGCCAGATATACTTGGGGATGTGACCCTACGAAGTGTGTGAATGATAGAATGTGAAATGTCATGCTGATAAGAGACAACATGCCAAAGATAATATTGTATGTATGTCAGAGGTAGAGCATGGCAGTATTAGCAGCTAGGATCCCTAAACGAGAATTAATGTAAAATGAATAGACTTTTTGAACAATGGTCGGGAGAAATAAGTGAGCATTTCCATTACTATTCATTCTTTTCTTACCTTTTTCCCTTCTTTCCTAACTCTTTGCCTTGTGGTGTGCGGCCCAAATATAAAATATGATCTCACACCTATATATTTAGGTATCTAACAATTAAATTTCATTTTTTACATACACATCATACCTTACCTTTTAAAAATTAAAATGATGGTACTTTTCATGTGATATTAAAAATTTGGATGGTACAAATATATAAAATTTNGGTACTGATAAGAGATAACACGCCAAGGATAATATTGTATGTATGTCAGAGATAGAGCATGGCTACTATTAGCTGCTAGAGATCCCTAAAGATCTAAGCATGGTCATGGCAAGTGTATATTTTATAAGAGAAAATGCCCATACATAAATGAGGAGAATTAATGTAAAATGAATAGACTTTTTGAACAATGGTCGGGAGAAATAAGTGTGCATTTCCATTACTATTCATTCTTTTCTACCCTTTTCCCTTCTTTCCTAACTCTTTGCCTTGTGGTGTGCGGCACAAATATAAAATATGATTTGACACCTATATATTTAGGTATCTAACAATTAAATTTCATTTTTTACGTACACATCATACCTTATCTTTTAAAAATTAAAATGATGGTACTTTTCATGTGATATTAAAAATTTGGATGGTACAAATATATAAAATTTAGATGCTAGATATGTAAATACCTAGGAATTGGGTGATATGTGTGTAAATGCTCTTATTTTTTTCATTGTTGTTGTTGATAAGTGTTATCTTGTATTTTTTATTGTCATTATTGATGATGAGCATTTTTATTTGCATACAAAAAATAAGTTGACATGAATCTCAAAGTAAATGGACGGCTCAGAAAAAGGGGCAACTGATCACGTAACCGATCGATTGTAGCTATTAACAAACGAAAATCTATGGGACGAATAAACGTAAGGGCCTACCGAAGGATTTTGTCCCTCAGAATGATGATCGACGAACGACAAACAATCGACGATCTTCTCACCGTCTTATTACATTCAGATACTTTTGTCATTACTGAAAAACCTCCTTAAAAGGCTAATAATTAGGAAGTACATCTGTAAATTTGTAAGATCAAGATCCTTTTCTATAAATAGGGGGCCAATATCATGAATAAAGGCAATGCATTCTCTATTGTTCTCTAATATACTCTCTTTTCAGTATGACGTTCCATACCTCGGTTGTGTTTCCTAGACACATTTGGATTAACATCCTTTAAGGTGTGGTGAGAATGGAAACATGTCATCAACAAAAAGGAGAAACTTAACAATAATAGCAAGGAGAATTCAGCCAGAGGAACATGACAGAAGCAGCATGCAATAGAGAGTTCATGAAAGAATTCGTTTAGCAAGGCTTGTAAGACCTAAGGACTCAAAATACTAATCAGATGTCGGGACAATACTTAGAGCGGTAGCTGGTTTAGGGGCGCTCCCAATACCAGGAGGAGAATCGATCCAATAAGGGGCACCCAACCCGCCTTAAGGGGAACCGCCGACAAACAATGGAAGAAGAATAATCCATCTACACGAGAAGCCCGATGATGTGTTATACCAATATAGTGTTGGATCCGCCCCTATGGAGGAAAGGAATAGAAATCGAGGCATTGTGACAACCATAAATGCCATCTCACTACAAATCTCGGGAGCTGAACCACCAGAGAAGTTTAAAATGCCCTTTCTAAAGCCCTAAAAAAACAACCATATCTCAAAGACCACCTCACATTGTTTGAATCTTCCATATGCCTGCTAAAGATCTCTGACGCTCTCAAGGGTAAGCTATTCCTAATAATATTGAGGTCGTCTGCACTAAGATGGTTCAACGGGTTGCACACAGGGGTGATCACATATTTTGCGGAATTAAGGGGACTCTTTCTATCTCTATCTGTCAATGCTTTGAGACCAAAAAAGAGTGTTAAATCCTTATGACAACTGAAACTAGAAGCTGATGAGAGCTTGTGATCATCTATCACACAGTTCCAAAGAAAAACATTGAATGTGAAAGATTGAAACTTGGCATGACTTGGGGCGTGCTAACACAAGTGGCAAGGGTGGAGAGATTCTGCTTCCACCTTAACCTTGCAGAGCCGCAAAGCCTGGCCGAGTTGTTAAAGATGGCCAATAAGTACATAGTTGCTGATGAAAACACCCCCGAATGATAATTCAACTAGACTCACTCTCACATGATTTGCGCTTCACTCTTGGTGGATCTTGTTGCTGTCGAGCCGGAAACATCTCCATAGCTGACCTATCTCTGGTTTAGAACAACGCTTCTTATACTTGACTTTGAATTGTAGGTCGATCGCTCACCACAGAGGGAAGTTTTTTACCCTAGGTCGTTAGTTTTTTTGAGATTTATGTAAATAGTTCTGTTGTATACAATTTCAAGATTTTATGTTAGTTTTTTAAATTTAGAATTTTATAAAAATTATTGCACGCTAAAAAAAAGAAAAAGAAAATGCAGAGCATTTTGAATTTTAATTTCACATTAACGTCACACGCCCTAATATGTAAATGAAAAAAAAAAGGGGGACATGGAATATATATATACATATATATATATANTCATGCAAAATAAGATGAAATGCAAACTGAACCTTGATGTTAGATATGTAAAGCATATAAAACTAATGGCGCATTTACATACATACCACCCAATTCCTCAATATGGACATATCCAACACCTAAATTTTATTTTTTGCATTTATATAACTTATATCTTCCACATCACATAAACTCTATCATTATTTTAATCAATAACAAGTGAAATACACATTTTCAACATGCAAAAATAAGATGAAATACAAATTGAACCTTGATGTTAGATATGTAAATACGTCGCAATAGAGTGATTTGCATGTAAATCTCTCAAAAGTATTTAAATGGCTTGCTTTAACGTGGAGATCTCATGATGTCCAAAATATATTACTAATTTGTTGACCCAATCCTTACTTTTATAATCTTAAACTTTATGGAATTATCATCTTTTATCATAATCTTTTTTATTTACTTATTATTATAAACTAACACAGTGATTGATTCGTGTAAAGCTTTCACACATGCAATTATATTATATATATTATATATATAATTGATTCAAAAGATGCTTCGTTTGTTCCTGAGCGCACTTNTTCTCATGATGTCCGAAATATATTACTAATTTGTTGACCCAATCCTTACTTTTATCATAATCTTTTTTATTTACTTATTATTATAAACTAACATAGTGATTGATTCGTGTAAAGCTTTCACCCATGCAATTATATTATATATATTATATATATAATTGATTCAAAAGATGCTTCGTTTGTTCCTGAGCGCACTTACACGCGTGTAAAAATATTTTTTATCATTATTTTAAATAATATTCTTTTTTTATTTTAAATATTATAGTNGCGAATTGGGTTAGAGTTTAATCCGCGGGGACTTTGATTTTGAAATGGTTATAAGTTTTTGTTGTGTGCTTGCTGATGAGTTAGTTAATGATCATGCAATCNGTTGGCTAGGGATGAAATTTTTGAACTTCCTAGTTTTCATAAATTAAAAATTTTAAAAAATTGATAAATTTTACTATTAAATTAAATTTAAAATACGACAAATGTTATAATATGTTTTTTTTTATTTTAAATATTTTTCTTATGTATTTGTGTTTTGAGGGCAACTAATTTGAGCTAATCAAGTTAGCATATTTTTAGCTTTCATTTTAGGGTTTGTTTGGGGCAGCTGCGGCTTATCTAGCTTCTGCTGATAAGCAGCTGATCCGATAAGCAGTCTAGCTGTTTGGTTGGCGCTTATGGAAAATTGATCATTCTATCTCTGTTTTGAATAAGTAGTTTAGTTATTTGGTTAGTACGTTTTGTAAACAGTTTATTTGTAATTTTTTTTTAAATTTAATGAATAATCTATGCAGCAGAATCTGTTTTGTAAACGCATTTTCCAATAATCTCTCAATAAGTGAGAACCAAACAGTGAGACGGCGTTTTCAAAACGTCACCCGCACTTATAAGCTGCCCCAAACGCCCTTAGATGATTTTTTGTCGATTTTATGTATCAGATCATCACCACAATTCTATTTAAAATTTTTTGTGTTGAGAATACCTCACCTAATTTGTTATCCTTATAAAATCAAAGTAAAATAAACTAGCTGTAACCCACAGCAAACTGTACAACTATTGGAGTCGGGACAAAGCCGGCGGCGTTGCGAAAACTAGACTTGTATTGAGAATCAGAGAGCCCGGTTTTCTTTTGGGGGATTTCTACAAAAGCCATGGCCCCTGGTTTTCTGGAAGAAAACCTCTTTTATATCTCCCGCCTCTGCTTCCGCTCACCTTCATCCGAGATCGAACGATGAAGGTAGAGGGAAGCGAGATGGGGGAGAAGAGGAAGGTGGAGCAGGGGAGGAGAAGAGACGAGCAGGAGAGGATCGTGAGGAGGCGAGGAGGAGGAGGAGGGTTTAGTCGGCCGCAGAGGTTACGGCGGGTGCTGGCGGGATCGCCGTCGTCGGCGATCCAGCGTCTTTTTGAGGTCTGTATGGCTGTTTTCAAGGGTCCCGGGACGGTGCCGTCGCCTGAGGCCGTGCAGATGCTGCAGCTCGTTCTAGGTGATTGTTCTGTTTCATCTCTTGTTTGATCGAGCTAATTTGGTTTCGTGAATTCTGATGAGTTGGTTAGGATTAGAAGGTTCGGTGTGGATTTTGCGACTGGTTAGGGGATTTATCGTCTTTGCTGGTTTATGACTCGTAGGATTTTGAGTTGTGATGGTTTGATGAGTTTTTGTTCGTTTATTTTCTCGAATTGGGTTAGAGTTTAATCCGCGGCGACTTTGATTTTGAAATGGTTATAAGTTTTTGTTGTGTGCTTGCTGATGAGTTAGTTAATGATTATGCAATCATGGTTTTTGATTGTGGTTGAAATATGGTTTCTTCTTTGTTCTATTATTAGTGTTGGTTTGTGTATGTTTTTGTGATATTATGTATGATCTGTTGTTCCTTCCATTAATGTTGGTAAATTTAATGACATTTTCATATACTTAAGGTTCTCTTGGTAGCTTGTAGATAGAGAACATGATTTTAGAAATGGGTGATCTATTTTCACTCATTTTGTGTGTGGAAATGAAATCATCATTTCAGGAGGTTTGGTAATAGGATTCAAGCAAGAATTACACAGGATTTACAGTATGTCTGGTTAAATGGCATGAATGAGCAAACTAAATCAAATAATTTTTTTTAAATCCCATTTTACCTCCATTTCACTCTAAATTTCACATTTATTAAATCCAATAGTTCAGTGGATTTAGGGGATTTAGACGAACCAAAAGATTACACGATTTCATCAATTTCTTCACTAGCAAGCTCTTGGCCCCCATTAAGAATTCCTCTCTTGTTTTTGGTCAAGGGTTTCAAGTAGGAGTAAAAGGGAAGAAAGTTCAGAGTTTTGAATGCAACGTTGCAATCTCATCGACGCCTTCACCAATAAGCTCTTGTTGCAACTTTCATGCTTCTTTTTTGTCAAGGGTGTTTGGGTGGGTGTAGAAGGGAAGAAAGACGAGGGTTACAATTATTAGATGTGTTACAATAAGTTCAACAACAACAAGCCTTTATCCCACTATGTGGGGTTGGCTACATGCATCTTTTTTCTCCACTGTGTTCCCATTGACTGTCATATTTTCATTTAATTTTAATAAATTAAGATCATTTGTATACTACATGCCAGGTTCTTTTTAAATCTACCTCTACCTTTCTTAACATTAATCAAATCTAAAAATGTTTGACGTTTAATGTGACCAAAACATCAATTCCCTTCCTCCTACTCATCTTGACACGTCAACTCCTACTCTTATATCCTGCTACAAAACATTCCGCACATCTCATATACTTGACTAATGCATGTCAATACCTTCTTAGATCTCGAGTTTTGTTCATCTCCAAATTCTTGACTTGTCAAGGTCCAACTCTGGCTTGGCAACTATTCTTTCTCCAAGACCTATGAAGTTTGATATTTATTTTCTCCTCATTAGAAACTCTCTCAAAGGATGATATGGTCCTCTTTATGATTCACTTCACTCTTCTATTGGCACAAATGCTTTGTAAATTGGCTTTATCTATAATTTTTTGGCATAGGGAAAATTTTCTTTTCTTGCCCTTCAGTTTAGGTGTGCACACTGAAAAATTTAGGATTCTGACCTTTTTTGGTTTGGTTGTCTTTGTGATCTCTCATCCTCTATTCTCTCAGCTCGAAGTAGCTCAATTTGAAGTTTTTTGTTCAGAAATTTGAATGTATTTCAATCTACTTCTGCTCATGGATACTCAGACAGTCACAATATTCACAACCCTTTGTTAATGTTGAAAGGCAATTTTATTCATTTGGAAAGTAAAGTAATATTAACTATTTTTGTTGACCATTATCATACTTGGATGATTCTTTTTCTCCTTACTCTACAAGGAAATATATATTTTGACTATTTTTCCTAATGTCCTTAGTCTTATTCCAACTATTAGAGGTCTCATTTGTGAAAACTATTTGTTTTTGAAAACATTAGAAGGAATTATGTTGAACATTAGAGACATAGCATAAGAACCTAAAGGAAAACTTTTCAATAACTTATGGATCTAATTCAACTTGCTTTAAAGTTAATTGCATGTATGATGGTTTCAGAAATGCGGTGTTACCAGCCTGACGAAGGATGTCCAGATAATAAACTGTACAGGAAAGAAGTGAATTTTTATGAGAAATTTTCTACGTTTAATAAATTTTTACTACTAACCATATTTTATACTATTTCATGCCGCCTATTCTATATTTTAATCAGAATATTCACATACATTTTTGTAAGTTATTCATCTCTTTTCTCATGACATTCTTCCAGTTATTGTTTTCGAAGGCCTAATATTTATGGTATTTTGATTATATTGGAACATATATTAATATCTAAGGAAAGCTTTGTATGTTGGATAAAATTTTTGAAAAGATATGTACCACATATATGGGGCAGATAAGAGAATGTGTTGTAATATATTGTTCATTATTATGGGAATTCTCTGATAATTGTTTAGAATCTTGAGTTTGCTAGGGACTTTGAATGGGATTTGTCTTTATTGTATTATTCTAGAGAGATTTAATGATAATAATATTGTGTTGTTTTTGTGTTTGTGTGGTTATGATGTCAAGATAAAAGATATTAAGTTCATTAAATTTTTTTTTCATTTTGTTGTTTTCTCCCTTGAAGACAAGTTTGAGTGAAATTTTTAATATTTATCATATGTGACATTTCTTTAAATTAATTTTTTTAGTAGTCGGATGATAACATTTATGCTCTTTTTGCATGGATGAATTTCCTATAAAAACACACTTGAGTGCTTTAGGATCAAGTTTATATTAGCGTTATTTGTGGATGTGAAGATACATCAACAAAAAAATTTTTGGAGGAAGTATTGTTAATAAATTATTTGTGGAAAAAATTAAACAAGTTAATTCAAGGAATTTCTGAATTCAATTATTCTTCGGGCATTATATTAGTGAGATATGTAGAGGTTAGGAGAGACTCCCCAATTATTCTTTTCTCTTTCCTATTGTCGGCAGCTAAAAGGGGGAAAGTTAAAAATTGGTGGGTGATTTGTTCAAAGTTGTCCGTAAGAAGTTGTCGGTCGCTGGGAGTGAAGTTCCGTCGCCCACTTCGGAAAGACATTTTATTTACATACATATATATAATTTTTAGAAAAATATGAAATCAAACTGACCTCATATTTTTCACAGTTTNACTGTCGGTCGCTGGAAGTGGAGTCTCGTCGCCCGCTTCGGAAGGACGTTTTAATTTACATATAATTTTGGAAAAATATGAAATCAAACTGATCTCATATTTTCCACAGTTTAAATGAAAGAGCGCTCAAAGAAGTCAAAAGAATAGGACTTTTCAACGAAATCGGACGAAGAGGTGTGAAAGGGGAAATGCTCGAACCTAGAACAATGTTGAGGAATCCAAATGAAGAGAAACTAGGGGAGACCACAGATCCAGAGGAGAACCTCAGTGACTTCCCAATCTATCCTATGATTTGGCTTCAGTTTCGAGAAGAAATTATTAAAGTGTTTCATCCTGCCAATTTTATTTAATNTTTGAGGGATAAACACAAGACTTGAGGATGATGCTCGATCAAATAAACTAAGAAATATATGACATCGTTTGGTCTGCGAAACCGTTTTAATTGCCGACAAGTTCCCCTATTTAATACAAAGAATTAAATAGGATTTATTTTAGGCTGAGTTCAGAAAAGCTTCCTATAAGTGCAAACCCCTATAGTTAATTACAACTTAAATGATCGAAATTATCTAAGAAAACTCTTGATAAAAAATTAGGGGATATCATCTTCAAAGAAGTCAAAAGGATAGGACTTTTCAACGAAATCGGACGAAGAGGTGTGAAAGGGGAAATACTCGAATCTGGAACAATGTTGAGGAATCCAAATGAAGAGAAACTAGGGGAGGCCACAGATCTTGAGGAAAACCTCAGTCTATCCTATGATTTGACTTTAGTTTTGAGAAGAAATTATTAAAGTGTTTCATTTTGTCAATTTTGTTTAATTAGAGTTTATATTTGCGTGACATGGTCACATAATTCGCCTGGAAGATATGAGGGTTTACGTCGTATCGGACGACAACCTCGGAACCTAAAACGAGTTAGGGCTTAAATCGTACAACAGAGCTATACGAATGCCTAAAGAAAAGGTGGAGGATTTATGTTGCGCAAGGCAAACAACCTCGAAATTCTATGAATTGTTGTTTAATTTCTAGGAAAAGAAATGGTTTTGTTGGGGAAGACATGTTCTGCTGTTGAAGATGGTCGTGCTGCCCACCGTGCTAGCTCCAAGTTCCTCGACGTGGCGAGTTTAATTTTTCTAGGGCGTCCAGTTACGATGTTAAATCAAACAATCCTATGGTGAAAGTCTTCTAAACATCCTATATAAAAAAAGACACGCTTAAAGATATATAAATAAAAATGTGCAGTACAGGACAACAGTAGGATGCATGTAGAACAGTAGCAGGTAGAAACATTAGTGGTATAACATGCTATACAGAAAGAACAGTAGCATGTAGAAACAGGACAAGTATAACGTGTTGTACAGTATGGTAGCAGGTAGAAACAGGAAAATAAAGTACTGAAAAATATAAAACAAACCTGTACGCCTGTAAGATTCGATGTTCCTTAAGTATAGCAAACCTAAATGCATCTCGAAAGCAAAGTCCGGAAGAAAAACGTCATCCAAGAAATCCGAGAAAAGCGGAAAACTCGAGAAAATCGACGAGAAGAGACTCGAGTAAAAGAAAATCCTCAAAAATCCTAGATAAATTCCGAAAGAAAGGAAGAGTAACACGAGTGCTCTGTCCCAAAGCTTCGATAAAACAAAACAAAGAAAAGTTCGGATGAGGGGGACCACAAGCACTCGTATGGGGCTAGGCTCAGCTATGTATTTATACTCGAGGGTCCACGAAGGCTACTCGGTCACCCGAATGTATAGAACCCGCCACTCGTCTAGAAACTGTGTCTTGAACCTCACTTAGAGGGTTATTTCCCCGTCTAAACAGGTATTCGTCTGGTGGACAACCAGGTTTAAAGTACGTTTTATGTTTTTAACATGTATACAAATTTTAAACATGCAAAGAAGAATTATCAATTTTTGTTTCGTAGAAAAGTATGTTTTTTTTTGGCTTGAAAAGGGTTCGTCAAAACTTATATTTTTCTTTTTTTTAGAAATTTTCGTTGTCCACGAGTCGATTACACTGTCGGGCCAACTCCCGCTAGACTTATGTCGGTGAAGGGTATCATATCCTATTGTTTATCAAATGTCTGGATCTTGATGTTATAGGATAGGACATCTTTCTGCTCTATCTTCGGTGTGCCTTTATCATCAACACCGTACGCCCCAAAACGACTACTTGCGACCTTGCTTGATGGTTTCACGTATAGCAAAAGGCTATTCGTGGACACTTATGCATCGGACATAAGCATCGAAAACCGAACCAAGAAGCAAGAAAAGAAAAGAATAAAAATGGGGTGAGAGAGAGGAGACACCGATCCATCTAAAACACCGAAAAGGAGAATGGATCAATTCTCAAAACTCATATCGAAAAGACCTGGAAGAGTATGACCCAAGGTCTTTCCTAACAAACATAAAGGGCAAGCTCGCGCTAATTTTCCCAAACCCCAAAGATATAGGATTAATCAAGTCTACAGAATGCTTTTCTTTTTCAAAATGAGGTTTAAAATCTCTCAAACTTCAAAAGAATGTGATCTCGGGGAAACCACCATTAATATTTCCAAACTCATGCCGAAATCAAAATTTCCCCAACTTTCAGATTAATAAATAGCCTCATATATCAAATAAGCATGAACTTTTCTCACATAACCAAATAACTGCTCACGGCCGGGGTCAATTGAATAGAAGAAACAGCAGCTAGGGCTCTCGGCCAAAGCAACCCACAAGGGAGGTAATCACTAAGGCTCACGGCCCAAGGTAGCAATGGACCGCAAGTGAGGTCCATGACCCAAGAAACAACAAATAAGACTCACGGCTAAGGCGACCAAAAGAACCACCAATGACTACTATGCTTCCCTGACAAACATAAGAGAATAACTAAAGTGATTATAATTTTTGGGATGACAAACTTGATCTATCCATAGCATTCAAGCCAATCAAAACTAGCAAGAAGGACCAAATCACATCCAATAACCTCCAATAGGCCTCACGGGTAAGGACCAAAAGGGGAGGCAAAGAGGGTCAACCGAACTCCCAAACCAAGGCACACATCACCCCAAATTAAAATCTGGCAAGATCAAAGCTGAACCACACGGCAAGCTCAAACAGGGCCATCCCAAAGATAAGATCAAACCCAACAAGGTCTAAAACCGCAATCATCAAATATAATCACCACAATCCAAAATCGAGCCTAGCAAGGGCCAAAACAAACAAAGCCACTGTTTCCGTTCATTTTTCTCTTTTTTTATTTTTAAAAGGAGTCGCCAGCTTATCGATCGTCGTATACTTCCCCATTCGAATAAATCTCCCTCCCGAACCATATAAATGATTCGAAGAGGAGAGGAATCAAATAAGAAGGGACATACGACAAAGTCACAAACAAGAGAAAAAGTAAAACGTGGAGAGTCTACATGCGATAAATGTTAAGAATGTCCCTCCAAACAAGATCGGGCGGAGGCACCTTAAACCAATATCTGCGAAAGAAGTATCTACATAGACTACCCATAACCAGAGAGTCAGGTGTATGTACCTGTTCTGGGGTCAAG
>JXCR01139196.1:13573-29207 GCA_002079205.1 Phalaenopsis hybrid cultivar
TTCGGAGTTGAAAAATCATCACAATTTATTTTATATTTTAATTATGGCACATTCATTTTATCTCTTCATTTCACCATATTTCAAAGTAGGGGGCAAGATAGAGGGAACTACTCATACTTCATGAGAAAGATACTACAAAACACAAATTTCATATATAAAATAAAGTTCATACAACACTAAATAAACAAACAAACTTATCTGGAACTCTTTCTCAAAGCAAATCCTTTATAATCTTTCCTTAGAAATGTGATATCACATGAGAAATATCACCATTGTTTACTTCTAAAATGTGATATAAATCATTTCATGTACATGCATAATGGTATGTATGTAAAAACTGAAGTTTATGTATTAGATATGTAAATCTATAGAATTTGAGTGATATGTATGTAAATCTTCATTTATTCTTTTATAAAAAAATAAAATTTTCTTGGCTAAATTCATAAAACTCTTATAAGATATTTCATANATATAGAATTTGGGTGATATGTATGTAATTTTTCATTTATTCTTTTATAAAAAAATAAAATTTTCTTGGCTAAATTCATAAAACTCTTATAAGATATTTCATATGGTTTTTAAAAAAATGATGCATGAATTTGGATTTAAATCAAATTATTTATACTTTTTAGTATATGTATTATTGAGGATGTATTTAGGTAGTTGGTTGGCTACAGCTTTTTAAAAAGTTGATTGTAAAGTTGTGGTGAAAAAAATTACTTTTTAGAAAGTTATATCAAAAATTATAAATTTGTATTTAAAAAAAAAATACGCAACAAATTTCTTATAATCATAGTGCTTTAAGAGGTTAGATTTAGATTTAAAAAAATAGTTTTCCACCACAAAAATAGCTGGAAAGTAGCAAGAAAACAATTCTCCAAATAGAACTGTGGTGTGTCAATCTCGAAAGGCAAAATAGAAAAAAATTTGTCTCGAGAAAATATTACATCAGAACTCTGCATGTAACTCTATTTGTAGAGTACAATGAAATCAAGCTACCTGGCGGTGATATAAATAAAATAAAATATGTCTGGTAATACAAGAGAATATTTCTCCTGTGTTATTCATGTGTTATTGTGTGTTATTCAGGTGTTATTGTGTGTTATTCAAGTGTTATTGTGTTATTATAACACAGAGAATATTCTCAAAACACAATAACATCTGAATAACATATAATAACACCTAAATAACATGAAATAACACTGGGAGAATATTCCCCTATATTACCGGCCTAATTTTTTTTTTTTTATCACCTCCATGTGACATTATTTTATTGGACTCCGCACGTATATTTTTTTCCTCAATCAGACAGTAAGACTGCTCTAAAATACATATAAATATATCTGTAAAGAATTGGCGTTGATTTGATTAATTTTTCAACCCCAAAGAGCTTCAATAATTTTCAATGCAACATCAGGATCAATAATTTTCAATGCAACACACAGTTTTTGTATTAAATAACGTATCTAATAACTACATTTTTATATTTATATTTATACATCTTTAGATGTCAGATATATAAATATGTAAAAATTTGGTGGCATAAATGCGAAAATTAAAGTTTAGAAGTTAGACATGTAAATATATAAGAATTTTAAAGTATGTATGTAAATGCCCTAAATTAAAATAGGAAGATTTACAAACATACCACTAAATCCCAATGTATTTATATATCTAGCACCTTGCATCACGACTCCGCACCTAGAGTTAGGTGCATAGTCCAATGAGATCACAACACGTGGTGGTGACAAAAAAAAAAAATTTACCCGGTAACACAAGGGAATATTTCTCTCGTGTTATTCATGTGTTATTGTGTGTTATTCAGGTGTTATTGTGTGTTATTCAAGTTTTATTAATGTGTTATTGTGTTATTATAACACCGGAAATATTCTCATAACACAATAACACATGAATAACATACAATAATACCTGAATAACACGGAATAACACAGGGGGAATATTCTCGTGTTACCGGGATGATTTTTTTTTTATGTCACCTCCACGTGGCGTGATTTTATTAGACTCCGCACGTAGCACGTAACTCTACGTGCGGAGTCCCGATACAATATTTTCTCTATGATTAGATAGATACACTACCTTATTAATGCATTAAAAGGTATATTTCTCGTTTATAAGTTTTTCATGTAAGTAATACCGAAGATTTTGGTGGTATAAATGTAAAAAAGTAAATTTTAGATGATTTAGATGTAAATATATTTTTTGTCAAAAAATAAAAACAAAATATAATGATAAAATAGTGAGCCAGCCGCAGCCGCTCGCCAGCTTTCACATCCATAATTATTATATTTTTAATTTATTTCATGCTCATGAGTTTGCGAAGGTCAACCATTTCATCTGAACTACGAAGCCACCATTCATTTTCCTCCTCTTCCTATCCTCCAAGCCCCCACCTCACCCTCACCTCATATTAAATGCAAAACATTTTATTNGGCGCTCACCAGCTTTCACATCCATAATTATTATATTTTTAATTTATTTCATGCTCATGAGTTTGCAAAGGTCAACTAATTCATCTGAACTACGAAGCCACCATTCGTTTTCCTCCTCTTCCTATCCTCCAAGCCCCCACCTCACCCTCACCTCATATTAAATGCAAAACATTTTATTCTTAAGGATTTATTTATCAAATGTTGATTTATAAATTTTTAGAAGAACAATGCTTTCTAAAAAAATTTATCTTAAAAAAAGAAAAAAATAAATACCAGAGGTAGGACGAAAGCAAGTTGACCGAGTTTAAATCGCAACGAATTTGTGCTCGACTCACTAATCTAATAATAGGCTCAAACTTGAGTTAGATGTCACCCGCCATGAGCAAGACAAATATGAGATGGAATGCTCTAGAAGAGGCTAGATGGAGGAAAGCATTCTGGAAGGTACTCTCTCATTATAGAGAATGGAGGACCCAAGAAGAACCTAGAAGAATCTAGAATATATATGTACATAAGAATGATGTAGAACCATCTAGAAGCTAGAATCTCATAATGTAATCTAGAAACTTCCATTGGGCTTGGAGAAGGCTATAAATAAGTGTCCCTCCCCCCATTCCAATCCATCTAAGGTTTCAAGCATTCAAGTTTTGTAATCTCTCTTTTCTTAGTGAAGTATTTTCTTCTCCAACTCTTCTCCCTATTCTTCTTACGAGAGTGCTTTATGTTCACGAATCGTGAGCGTTAGGTTGATTTAGTTTCAAGGGAGAGCGATAAAGTTGCACGAGTGACTCAAGGAAAGTTAGCTGTGACATTCTTCTCCAATCAATCACGTGACGTCTTCGTCACGGATCGACTCTTCCGAGAGTCACATTGGACCATGTAGAGCCCACACAACTAGAGACAGTAATTTGCTTTGTTACCACTTTTCACCTCCCAAAATAGCTCTAAAGAGGTGGGCAGCTCAGGACTTAAATACTATTTTTCGGCCCTACACTTAGCCGATGTGGGACTTTTTGTCCGTGATATAGAGCTCGAGTTAAGCTCATACATGAGCTCAAACCAAGCTCATTAGATTCAAGTGGGCTCAATCACGACTCGTTAATTGAAAGTCCCCAATTTTTTGATATTGTTATGAAAAATAGTTTAAAAAGATGACGATAGAACCAACAACATTTGAAGAAAAGAAGTTCATAAGATTTAACAAAAAATGAGGAGAAATGGGATTTAGGATTCTATAAGAATTTATTTGTCCCGACTCACATGCCAATGAGCAAAGCCCTGCTAAGTTCAAACTCGAGGCCATATATTACGAGAGATATAATTTGAGCTTGTGTTCATGGCTCAATAAACTCGACTTACAAGTCATTAATAAGTAGAAGTTTGAGCCAACTTAGCACCCTTACACTCTTGAAAATATCATATACAAATTAAAATAACTTATAATATTGACCGACATATATATAGATTATGTATCTTTGCATGCAAGAATATTTGAGATATTTCAAAGAGAATTTATTGGCTTAGCTCTAAACAATAAAATGAATAGAATGCATGACNGTAAATTTTTAGAAGGACAATGCTTTCTAAAAAAAATTATCTTAAAAAAAAACAAAATAAATACCAGAGGTAGGACGAAAGCGAGTTGAACCGAGTTTAAATCGCAATGAATTTGTGCTTGACTCACTAATCTAATAATAGGCTCAAACTTGAGCTAGATGTCACCCGCCATGAGCAAGACAAATATGAGATGGAATGCTCTAGAAGAGGCTAGATGGAGGAAAGCATTCTGGAAGGTACTCTCTCATTATAGAGAATGGAGGACCCAAGAAGAACCTAGAAGAATCTAGAATATGTATGTACATAAGAATGATATAGAACCATCTAGAAGCTAGAATCTCATAATGTAATCTAGAAACTTCCATTGGGCTTGGAGAAGGCTATAAATAAGTGTCCCTCCCCCCATTCCAATCCATCTAAGGTTTCAAGCATTCAAGTTTTGTAATCTCTCTTTTCTTAGTGAAGTATTTTCTTCTTCAACTCTACTCCCTATTCTTCTTACGAGAGTGTTTTATGTTCACGAATCGTGAACATTAGGCTGATTTAGTTCCAAGTGAGAGCGCTAAAGCTACACGGGTGACTCGAGGAAAGTTAGCATTGACATTCTCCTCCAATCAATCGCGTGACGCCTTCGTCGCGGATCAGCTCTTCCGAGAGTCACATTGAACCATGAAGAGTCCACACAACTAGAGACAGTAATTTGCTTTGTTATCACTTGTCACCTCCCAAAATAGCTCTAAAGAGGTGGGCAGCTCAGGACTTAAATACTATTTTTTGGCCCTACACCTAGCCGATGTGGGACTTTTTGTCCGTGATATAGAGCTCGAGTTAAGCTCATACATGAGCTCAAACCAAGCTCATTAGATTCAAGTGAGCTCAATCACGACTCGTTAATTGAAAGTCCCCAATTTTTTGATATTGTTACGAAAAATAGTTTAAAAAGATGACGATAGAACCAACAACATTTGAAGAAAAGAAGTTCATAAGATTTAACTAAAAATGAGGAGAAATGGGATTTAGGATTCTATAAGAATTTATTTGTCCCGGCTCACATGCCAATGAGCAAAGCCCTGCTAAGTTCAAACTCGAGGCCATATATTACGAGATATATAATTTGAGCTTGTGTTTATGGCTCAATAAACTCGACTGACAAGTCATTAATAAGTAGAAGTTTGAGCCAACTTAGCACCCTTTCACTCTTGAAAATATCATATACAAATTAAAATAACTTATAATGTTGACCGACATATATATAGATTATGTATCTTTGCATGCTAGAATATTTGAGATATTTCAAAGAGAATTTATTGGCTTAGCTCTAAACAATAAAATGAATAGAATGCATGACACATGAGAATGAATTTGCTAAGTTGAAATAAGAGAAAATGGATTGTACTTTATACTTATAAAATAATGATTTCATACAAAAGTTATATGGCTTCTTTCTAAGCTAAGAATTTGAAGTAATCAATCACTTGTTTTTTTCTTCTAGAATCCCCAAATATANTTTTATACTTATAAAATAATGATTGCATACAAAAGTTACATGCCTTCTTTCTAAGCTAAGAATTTGAAGTAATCAATCACTTGTTTTTTTTCTTCTAGAATACCAAATATATTTTGTTGATGATTGTAATGCATCTACATGCCTACATGTTTTATTTCTCTCATATTATATAGGCAATTAAAAAAAGATAATTTTAAGCCAAAATGAAGTCTAATAGTTAATTTGTAATATTTGATTTTTGAGTTTTAAAAATAATAATTTCAATATACTATAACAACTTTATATATATGATTAATGCAACTCTCATGTGATCATCCTCCTTAGACATTTAATTAAAGAATGGTTTGGAATCAAATTTTATTTTTTGGTTTGTGATTTTAAATTATTTTTTATTTTTTATTTTTGAAAGTAAATTAAGACATTTTTTTAAATATGAAAAAATATATAAACTCTTTGATATTTTCTAGTTGTTTCGTTATGTTTAAAATGAAATTCTCAGCTGCTCACAGCTAAAGCTCAGGGTGTAAATGAGCAGAGTTTGAGCAAGCTAAAATATTATTCAGCTCAATTAACCAACTAATGAGCTAACATAATTTGGTTATTTTTATCATGTAATTCATTGAGTCAATCACGACACAAAAATTAAGTCAACTTTAAAATCATATATAAATTATACAGTATACATAATGTAAATCTCTAAATATAAATAAATGCCATCTATAAATGCACATTTACATACATAAGATGAACAACTAGAAGTGCATAATATATATATAAGTATATATATCAAGATATTATTGAGTCAAACACGATGTTGCAATATCTCGGCCATATTCGAGTTTTCGTTAAATATACAAGCATGAAAATATTGATCAAACTTGTTCATGTTGAACGCAAACTACGAGCTTTTTTTTAGTAGTCCTAGCCATCATCAACTATCACAATAGTTGTTGGAATCAAATTATGAAATATTCAATTAAAATAAAAGAACTCAAAAAAATTAAATATATTTCATTTCATATTTAAATATAAAACAAAACAAAATAAAAGAAAACATAATTAAAAACAACCCATAAAATTAAATTTCATTAAAACCCACAATTTAAAATTATCTTATAATATATATATTCATCATTAAAACCTAGCAGCAAGGATCCCACCAACGTATGTGAATCCTTCTTGGTTTGTATCATTCTCCCATTTGTCAACCACCATTTTATCTTCACATACTGAAAGTCCTCTTCGGCAGCAAATCCACCCAACATTTAAAAACCAGTTGCAACTTGCAACTTTCAAGCCCAAATCCTCTCTCTCTCTCTTTCTCTCTCTCTCTTCCTCTCCCTCTCCCTCTCTCTCTCTTACACAGCTCCTTTAAATAATCTTTCTGATGACATACCATAAAGGTTTTACTTTTCTTCAAATTATCCTTTTCTGTGTTCTGTAGTCAAACTTGATCGACTCCTTCCATTAAATACCTTACTCTTCTCAGAATGAGTACTGTGCTAATGGAGTCTCTTCTGACATTGCATCTNCTTTGATTGTATCATTCTCCCATTTGTCAACAACCATTTTATTTTCACATGCTGAAAGTCCTCTTCGGCAGCAAATCCATCCAACATTTAAAAACCAGTTGCAACTTGCAACTTTCAAGCCCAAATCCTCTCTCCCTCTCTCCCTCCCTCCCTCTCTCTCTCTCTCTCTCTCTCTCTCTCTCTCTCTCTCTCTCTCTATATATATATATNCTCTCTCTCTCTCTCTCTCTCTCTCTCTCTCTCTTACACAGCTCCTTTTAATAATCTTTCTGATGACATACCATAAAGGTTTTACTTTTCTTCAAATAATCCTTTTCTGTGTTCTGTAGTCAAACTTGATCGACTCCTTCCATTAAATACCTTGCTCTTCTCAGAATGAGTACTGTGCTAATGGAGTCTCTTCTGACATTGTATCTCCTCTACTCCCTTCTTCTGCTTCTGCCGCTTCTGCCCAGCTCTTCGTCGTTCCCTCTATGCACAAATTCTTGTGGGTTTCTTCAATCTTCAGCATCTCCTTCTTCTTCTTCTTATTGCAACTTTCTTAAAGGATTTGGTTCATTTGTGAAATTTTCTCTGTTTTTGATGTGATTAGGGGCACCTAAAACCCTAAAGACGCCATTGACCTTCTGCTCTTATACGGGAAGCAGCTGCTGCAATGCAACCGACGACGCCGCGTTGCAGAAACAGTTCAGTTCCATGAATATCTCTGATTCTACTTGTGGATCTATTGTCAAATCTATACTCTGCACGGTAAAGAAACAGTTTTTGCTTTATTATGGATTTGAGTATTTTCTTATTTAATGGCTTGGATTGCAAGTTGTGGGTTCTGATATGATATTTAATCCCCAATGGTTCAGTGAAATTAATTGTTTTTGTCTTTTTTAAAGATTGGAAGGGTAATTAAAGTATTTTTAAATTGGTTGGAGGATATCTTATGTCTTTTGTAGGAATTAATTACACTATTGCTGTTTGTTTTATGTTTTTGATATCCAAATTCCATTTTCTTGGTTTATGTGGATCAGTTTTAAAGTTTAACAGAGAGGATTATGCCATGGATTTAAGGTATATCAAGCCAACCACTAAAAAAATGTGAAATTTAAATCTTGTGCTCTGTTATATCGAATATTTGCTTGTTCAGNGTTTTCTTGGTTTATGTGGATCTGTTTTAAAGTTTAACAGAGAGGATTATGCCATGGATTTAAGGTAAATCAAGCCAACCACTAAAAAAATGTGAAATTTAAATCTTGTGCTCTGTTATATCGAATATTTGCTTGTTCAGTTTGATTTTTGATGAAATCCCAATTTACTAAATCTGATTCGCTGACGGATTTAAGGGATTTGACTCGCAAGCATTTCTCCATCAAATATGAATTTGATAAATCTTGATTTATAGGATTTACTAAATTTTACTTAACGTAAATCCGGGATGCAGCCAAACACCGCCTTATGCTTCAGTCAGGAAGTATAGCATTGGAAACCATTTATAGNGATTTTAGTTGATGTAAATCCGGGATGCAGCCAAACACCGCCTTATGCTTCAGTCAGGAAGTATAGCATTGGAAACCATTTATAGGAGTAAATCTATCTATCAGGACACATATACTGCTTTATGGGGAAAGATTGATTATTTTGGACTTAAGGGAATACAAATACCTGGTGGTAAATAACATAGTTTTGAGGGCTTTTCTCCCTTTATAACTTCAGCAAGACAAGTTTGTAAACTCATATTTATCTGAGTTAACAAGTCAAATTATTTCTATAATATATAATCAACTTTTGAGTTAAATCCATTTCTCAGGATGTTCTTGGTGTTACTCAAAAAAAAAAAAAAAAGGATCCAACAAAGCTCAAAGATCTCTTAGTTGAGTCCTCTTCCTCACTATGATACATGACTTGTTTTGTCCCTTTGTTTGCTTTCTTAGCCATCAACTATATGGATTGTTAGGAGTGCTTAACTTTAATGTTGAATTATCTAAGCAAGAGTGAAAATTGCCTAACCATGGAATATCTGAGTTTTGCTATATACAATAAGAGAGGATAAAAAGATAAACTTTTGCTAATATTGAAAATTTTCTCAATTAAAATCTTCTCCAAAATATGCTTTTCCACATTTCTATTGAATTATCATGAAAATTCTTAAGATTTAATGCAAACTATGAGTTTATGTCATCAAGATAATACCGACTGAAATGATTTTTTTTTCTCTTTTTTTTTTTATGAATCTCTTCTCTTATTAAATTGAAAAGCCATTATTTTTTCTATTATACCAAGGCTCCTCCCCCCCTTCAATTTTGCTCTAAGTGTGACATCTCTTGTTGCCAACCTAGTTCTAACCCTCTTACCCTCAATAATCATGCTCGTATCCCCATATTTTTGTTTGGAGTTATATAAGAGTTTTAGTGGTACTATTCAAAATAAAATATTTTTCATATATCATAATAGGTAAAAACTTCAGAATTATTTCAAATAAATTCATTTTTATGCTAAAAATTATTTGATTTTAAGTTTTGTGCATATCATAATAAATTATTTGGGTCCAAATTTTTAAAAACTATAATCTCGCTCCCCTCTCCAAATTGAGTTGTTCTAAACTGTTCATATCTTTTTGTGATCTCAACAAGTTAAAATGATACCTAAACTTAACTCCTCGAAGAGTCCTTTAAGATACATATGTTGGATGTTGAGATGGGTGAATTGATTATGAAAGTCAATCTACCATTGAATTATTATCCCTCGAGTGCTTGAATTATTGTTGTACGTGTAAGTGGCTTGACCTAGCACTACGAAAGAATTTCCAACTTGCGAGTAATCTACCCAATAATCTCCGATTTGTCCTCCTTTAACTGACGCTTTTATTCCAAAACCTAGTTTGCAACCAAGAAGCAAACCTTTTTAGCTTTTCTAAATCGTAGTATCTTAGTACGACTAATGAAATTGAAACAAATTCATTAGATGGCATCTTTTAACTCATAAAATCTGCAAACTCTTTTTGCTTTCATGACAACTAGTCCACCTTTGCAAACTTTAGTGGAGCATTTCCTCTGAGAAATTAAATCATCTACCACTTAGAAAATCAAAGATTAATGATTCTCTCTAAGTTGTATTTTATACACTTGACTTCTTATCATTGTCTAAGTCATACCTTCACTTTAATTTTACATTACCCAAACCTGTTGTCTTACCCAGCACATCATTTCTTATGCAAGCATAGTTACTACAAATGAATCATTCATGGAAATTATTGTCTTATGAGGTTTCATATAATATAACTAAATTGAATCGAAGATCTATTGGTCATTACGGCTTTCTCGAATAATCACCAAAATAGCATCATCTGATTCTTCATTTAACCAATTTACAAAAACATTGTACAACTTGTGATTTTAATTCATATGCACTACTTCGGCAAAGCTTGACAATATCTCTTAATCGTCTATTTCTTCATGCAATAGAAGCAAGTCACATTCTTGTCCCTGCTACAAGGCCTCTACCATGATTAGAGGCAAAAGCCATTCTCAAAAAATTTCCTCTAACCAAGAGACTTCGCTTTTGTATTATGCTCTCTCAAACTCTTTCATAACATAAAGAAGAAGAAGAAACAAGTATACATATTTTCATTTGTTTGTTTAAAACCTTAAGCCAAAGTTTATGTTATCTTTATTGTGAATCCGTCCAAATTAATATTGGGGATACCCTATAAATCAATACAATGTTGAGTTAATTATGTGCAATGAGAGCTAGTAATAAATATTTTTAATTATGAAATTTTCAAGGGCCAACTTTAAATTATAGGCCATGATTTAGTGGCTTGTTCAAAGAATTTGAGTCTTTATATAATATACATGAATTTGATGGGATTTAGACAAAAACTCTAGATTGTATGTTTATGAAGAACAGAGCGAATAATCAAAGTTTAAGAAGTGAAATTACCCATAACATATAAAAAAAATCATTTTTACATCTGAAAGGTTTGTGGAGAAACTTTGAAAAAAATACATTTATCATTGCCATTGAGTTTATTTACATATTATTGACATGAAATTTGTCTTCCTCTGAGAAGGTGTTCATCGAATATAAGAACCTAAACTACAATGAATCAAAACTCTTAATTATTAAGATGTTTCTTCATGGAATTGTTCAAAATTTTATTAGAAGCTAAGATCTTAAGTGTCTTCATACTGAAGCACTTGTAGAATCTATGAAATTTTTGGGAAATTACCCTAAAATGATGAAAACCATGAGAACGGTTAAGCCAAAACTTACAATATCTTGATGGATGAATCATTCTTCTAACCGTGCATTTCTCCCATGATCCCTGCAGAAATGTAATCCATATTCAGCAGATCTCTTCACCACTGAACCAAACATTCAAATGGTTCCTGTTCTGTGCAACTCAACCTCTTCCATCACCTCTTCCCAGTCCAGCAAAGTAGCTTCCGGAGATTTCTGCACGCAGGTCTGGGATTCTTGCAAAGACGTATCCATACGGAACTCTCCGTTTGCCGCCTCATTACAGGGCAGAGCTGGAACTTCAGTTTCATCTTCCAGACTCTCAGATCTCTGGCAATCTGAAACCGACTTCTGCAAAGCTTTTGGAGGCTCCGCCGGCAGTGAATCGGTTTGTTTCGACGGGCAATCCGCTTCGTTTAATAGCACGGCGGATTCCGCTGCTCCCAAAGGCATCTGTCTCGAGAAGCTTGGGAATGGATCGTATCTTAGTATGGTGCCTCACCCCGACGGCTCAAATCGAGTCTTCTTGTCGGATCAAGCGGGTAAGATCTGGCTGGCGAAAGTTCCTGCTGCAGGATCTGGTGGAACCCTGGATTTCAATGAGTCCAGTACTTTCCTCGATATTACTGATATGGTTCATTATGATACTGCATTTGGAGTGATGGGTCTGGCTTTTCATCCAAACTTCAAGAACAATGGACGCTTCTTCGTTTCGTATAACTGTGATAAGACGCAGACGGCGAGCTGTTCGGGAAGGTGTTCCTGCAACTCCGACGTGGATTGCGATCCTTCGAAGCTTGGTTTGAGCGATGGCGCTCAACCTTGCAGATATCAAAGTGTTATTTCAGAGTTCACTGTCAATGGATCCTCAGTAACACCTTCAGAGGTCGTCTGCCCATTCATTGAAATACAGAAGAGTGCCAAAATAGTCCTCTGTAAGTATGTGCAGACAACGGTGAATGGAAATGCCACGATACCAAAATTTCACTTAGATGTGATGTAGTCTTTTCCTCCACCACTGTCCGCACATACTTACAAAGCACGTAATATTTCGGGGGTCATTTTAGTTCTAGAGTATATCAAATTATAAATTTAGTCCTAGATTCTCTTAACAGTGGCTAAAGTTGTTTTCATTGGGGACTATTTTAGTTCATAATAAAAGAAACTTGGGACTAATTTGATATATTTAGACTCTGAGACTAAAATGACGCCACAGAAATAGTCGGGGGACGATGTTAGCACTTCATTGAAACATATTGTTACTAATTTTCATCTTAAAGTTCATCATATGTGAAGGTCTTTCTAATAGATTTGCACATGGCTTCTCCTTTCTGAATATCCAGGCATCATTTGCTGCCCCTTCTGAAGTAAGAAGGATTTTCACCATGGGGCTTCCATATTCAGAACACCATGGAGGGCAAATTCTCTTTGGACCGGAAGATGGGTATTTATACTTTATGATGGGGGATGGTGGGAACGACGGCGATCCGTTCAATTTTGCGCAGAATAAAAAATCTCTGCTGGGTAAAATTATGCGGCTCGATGTCAATAACATACCAAGTGAGTATTGAAGTGCAAAATTCGCTCAAAATTTTTTTTTTCTTGTCATGTGCATCTATCTTAATTGCTTAGATGAATATTTTCTTCAGTATTTGTGAAAGTGAATGATAATGCCTGTTACTTATTTCTGTTTTCCATTATCTGAACATTGTTATGATCAAAATGTTTATATTTGTAGGTTCAAGTGAGATAATTGATCTTGGGCTATGGGGAAACTATTCAATTCCAGAAGACAACCCTTATGCTGAAGATAGTGAGTTGCAGGCTGAGATTTGGGCTGTAGGTCTGAGAAATCCATGGCGGTGCAGCTTTGATGCATCGCGGCCTTCTTACTTCTACTGCGGAGATGTCGGGCAGGTCATAGAATCCTATATTTGTGTTTATATTTGAAGAAAAGTTGAGTCAAAGTATCCAATGGCTCTTTTAGCCATTGGATGTAACATTAATATTATGTCTGAAAATTTTTTTCTTAACTTTATACTAACTCTTTCAATAATCTGATGTTTGCTAACATCTATAGGAAGCATATGAGGAAGTTGATTTGATCTCAAAGGGAGGGAACTATGGATGGCGTGTTTATGAGGGTCCTTACCTCTACAAATCAAAGTGGACTCCAGGTGGAAATACCTCCCTAAGCTCTATAAATCCAATCTCTCCTGTGATGGGATATAATCATTCCTCTGTGAATACAAATGTTGGATCTGCTTCCATTTCTGGTGGCTATGTCTATAGAGCAAAAGCTGATCCATGCTTGTATGGAAGGTAATTAAATCTAAACCCCACTGTTTAGACTGCAAAAGTTGAACTCATTTCTATGATTTTTGGATTAAAATTTTCTTTGGGAGATTTACTCCACATGAATGAGGAATAGGGATTCGTAAACCCGCTTCCAAATAGTTTGGATATTAGTTATTATAAGAGCGAATGATCGAAATAATCCCGATAATTTATTAGTGTGTCAGTTTTAATCAAATGCTTATTAACTCCATTTGGGGCAGCTTATCCACTGCGGCGTTTTGAAAACACTGTCTCATCGTTTGAAAACTACATTTGAGCAGTTTATCTGAAAACGCAATTGGTTTTTTACACTAAATGTGAAACGCGGGTCGAACCCCGCGGTCCGCGTTTCTAGATAAGCGGTTTATCTGTAGAAGCACAAGTTGCCCAANGATTATTATAAGAGCGAATGATCGAAATAATTCCGAAAATTTATTAGTGTGTCAGTTTTAGTCAAATGCTTATTAACTCCGTTTGGGGCAGCTTATCCGCTGCGGCGTTTTGAAAACACCGTCTCATCGTTTGAAAACTGCGTTTGAGCAATTTATCTGAAAACACAATAGGTTTTTTACACTAAATGCGAAACGCGGGTCGAACCCCGCGGTCCGCGTTTCTAGATAAGCGGTTTATCTGTAGAAGCACAAGTTGCCCAAACGCATGCTGAGTGTTAAAATAACTCCAAACTATTTATATGGGGTTATTTTAATCCTAGAGTCTATAGAAGTGTCGAATTAGTCATTGTATTTTTTAAATTGAGGCTGAATAGGTTTTCATGTGAAATANCAATCCCAGAGTCTATAGAAGTGTCGAATTAGTCATTGTATTTTTTAAATTGAGGCTGAATAGTTTTTCATGTGAAATTTGAATATTTCAGCTCTGATGATTATTTCAGCCAATATTAAAAAAGTCCGGGAATTAAATTAGCACTTTTGTATGTCGTTTACTTTAAAAATACAAAATGCCTTTTTGAAGAGATTTAAGAAGTTTTACATACATTCCTCTCCATTCTTATGTATTTACATATCTAACTCCTATACTTCGATTTTTAAACATACAAGTCACCTTTATTATGCCTGAAAAGGTGCATTTCACTTTTAAAAAGTTAAAATAATGATTTTTTTAATGTGATATGAATGAATGTAAAACTTTAAATGTTACATATAAAAATACATAATTGGATGATATGCATGTAAATGTCCCCAAAAGATTTATTCCGACTATNCGCCTGAAAAGGTGCATTTCACTTTTTAAAAGGTAAAATAATGATTTTTTTAATGTGATATGAATGATTGTAAAACTTTAAATGTTGCATATAAAAATACATAATTGGATGACATGCATGTAAATGCCCCAAAAGATTTATTCCGCTATTTTTTGTACAAAGAAATCATAAATCTAACACTACTAATAGACAAAATCAAATACCTGAAAAAGCAAGAAATTAAAATTTAAACATCGGAAAAATTTTTAAAACCATTAAAAATAATGCTTCTACTGATAAATACATCTTCTTCCCTCTTTCCTTCAGGTACTTGTATGCTGATCTCTATGGTTTAGAAATGTGGGCAGGCATGGAGAACCCAAAGAACAGTGGAAACTACAACAGCTCGGCATTGCCGTTCGACTGTGCGAAAAACACTCCCATCGCCTGTGATCCCGTCGAAGGCAGCCGCCTCCCATCTCTGGGCATCGTCTACTCCTTCGCGGAGGACAACGAAAGGGATGTCTATCTTCTTGCAAGCAAGGGAGTCTACAGAATAGTCAGGCCAAGCCTCTGCAACTATAGTTGCCCACAAGAGAAATATATAGATAATGGAGCTCCACCCCCTGGCTCTCCTTCCTCCTCTTCCACATGTCTTTCAGGAAACCTTCTAATGAAGCTGATTCTTCTTCTTGTGTGTTTAATCTTTTTGTTAAGTTGTTATTAGAATTTGAAGTGTGTGGTGTCTTTCTCCATCTGTGTAGCGTAGAAGGAAATATTACGTGCAGATAACGTACATCACAATATCACCGAACCTGCA
>JXCR01139196.1:37674-56222 GCA_002079205.1 Phalaenopsis hybrid cultivar
CTTGCGTAAGTATTGTAAATTTCCCACAAAACATCTTCTACTTGTTGAATTTTAGAGCCTGACTCAACAGATGTATATGTATTTGCAAAACTAAACTGTATAAACTTAATTTTCAAGCGAGGGTCTAAAACAGCTGCGATAGACATTAAGAGATTACATTCACCCCAATATTTATCAAATTTACCTCTCATTGCTAAAGCCATATTTCTGTTAAACTCATTAGAAGAAGATGACTCTTCCAGCAACAATTTCTTTATATGCATCACAGCGGGTAGAAAAATATTAGAAGTGGGATAGGAAGAACCTGAAATCTTTTTTGTCACATTATTAAAAACAACAAGAAATTTTCTGATTTTTTCATATTTTTCTCAATCTAAATCNTAGAGTAATTTATTCCTCTCTTCCCAAAATTGATTTTTAAACTATCTTCTAATTAAAACACGAGGAGCGTAAGAACTAGCCAATTATATAATGCCCCGTTGATAATTTTTATAAAAATTACCATATCACTAACCCTATTCACACTAGCAGTTTTATTCTTGAACTCCCTATTAATTTCAATTCTAACCCAATTCTATTGTTAATCTTTCTCACGCATGTTAACTTGGATTTTTCCTTTTTTTCATTCAGTTTCATTTAAACCTGCAAATACTTATTCTTTCTCTAATTATTTTTTTCATCAATTTCTTTAGCTTCTCATCCGAAGAACCTAAATTCCATATATCAAATCCAATCTTGATTCTAGGTTTGGTCAACCCTTACTTTTCACTACAATAGTTTAAGTCGAGTTCATCACTTAGGGTGAGTTTAACAAATTCTTGCCTACTTCTTACTACAATTTGGTTAAATTGTGATGCACGCTTTTTGGTAACACCCTAGCTTTAGAAAAGTTAAAATTTGAATTTAATTCCTTATTTTTTTCATTCATATTTCAATTTGCCTTTCACACAACATCAACAATCAAACTTTACTGATAATATTGTGTGATGAGCATAAAAATTAAATACTAAAATTTTATTGCAAGACATGTGAGCTCTCTTTTTTTTTTGTTTTTGGATGGACTTATTAGAATATATGTATGGCACGGTCTTCCTTGCTCTATGTATTCCACATCCTTGAATGTGGCCATGCTTCATAGGAGTTATATATTCTGGTATCTCCCGTATTTTCTTAAGAATGAACTTTTTTATGTAGTTCTTTGGTTTGCGTTAAGAATCGGCCATATTTTTTATGCATCTATCTTTTTTTTTTTCATGAGCTGTTGTCTTATGTAAAGAAAGGTTGACCTAAAAAGTATCCAAATGCTCTTAATCTATTAGAATTAAATAAAAATATGGCACTCAATAAGACACAATGGAGAAAAAAGATTCATTTAGTTGACCCCACTTGGTGGGATAAAAGCTTTTTGTTGTTGTTGTTGTATTTCTTTTCTTCTCATGAAATAATAAAATGGTATTTCTTTTTTTCTGATGAAATAATAAAATGGTATTTGTATTATGCAGCTTACTGTATTGTAGCAGTTGAATCAGCTGGAAGACAAATTCCGCTCGGGTTCTTGGAGAGGATCAAGGAAGATTTTACCAATAAATATGTCGGAGGGAAGGCTGCAACGGCTATCGCCCATAGCCTTGATCGTGAAATTGGGTATCTTTTTATTCTTGTTTCATCCCTTCAGCTTTGAGAAATCCTTTACTCAAACCCAACAATTTTCAGACCAAAACTGAAGGAGCATATGCAGTATTGTATGNCTTACGAATCGGTCATATTTTTTATGCATCATTCGTTTTTGTTTTCATGAGCTGTTGCCTTATGTAAAGAAAGGTTGATCTAAAAAGTATCCAAATGCTCTTAATCTATTAGAATTAAATAAAAATATGGCACTCAATAAGACACAATGGAGAAAAAAGATTCATTTAGTTGACCCCACTTGGTGGGATAAAAGCTTTTTGTTGTTGTTGTTGTATTTCTTTTCTTCTCATGAAATAATAAAATGGTATTTCTTTTTTCTGATGAAATAATAAAATGGTATTTGTGTTATGCAGCTTACTGTATTGTAGCAGTTGAATCAGCTGGAAGACAAATTCCTCTCGGGTTCTTGGAGAGGATCAAGGAAGAGTTTAACAATAAATATGCCGGAGGGAAGGCTGCAACGGCTATCGCCCATAGCCTTGATCGTGAAATTGGGTATCTTTTTGTTCTTGTTTCATCCCTTCATCTTTGAGAAATCCTTTACTCAAACCCAACAATTTTCAGACCAAAACTGAAGGAGCATATGCAGTATTGTATGGAACATCCAGATGAGATCAGTAAACTTTCAAAAGTGCAGGCTCAAGTTTCACAAGTTAAAGGAATTATGATGGAAAATATTGAGATTGTAACTTTTCGCCTTCTATTTCAACTTATCGTCATGTTTATGCTTGTGGAGAGCATTTAAGGAATTTTATTTTTCTTTTTGGCTTTTAGCTTTTCGACCGACAAGAGAAAATTGATGGCCTGGTTGACAAAACAGAAAATCTTCGATCCCAGGTATGTATTTTATCTTTGAGGTATTTTCATTGAAGGGCTGATCTAGCAACTTTTTTGTTTGGCGCACTACATTAAATTCAAACTGTCGATAGTAATTGCTTTTCAAATCTTATCTATTTCATTAATAACTTGGGCTTATATATAGCATTGCAACATTTACAAATAATCCATAGACTCCTATTTATAAATAAGGCCTTACATTAGATACAAATTTCAACAGTTCCCCTTAATATGGGCAAAAGATATCCACTTAGCCCATTTTGTCACATAACCTAGACAAATCTAATGTGCTAAGCCCTTAGATGAGACAGTCATCCACTTGCTTTCCAGTGGCTACATAACTTGGCTCACATAGTCTGTTATTCAACTTTTCTTTGATGAACCTATCTCCACATGTTTGGTTCTATCATATTGCAGCAGGTTGTCGGTGATGTTGATCGCTGACTTGTTGCACCACAAATTCATTTAAACTCTTTGATCAACCTTGAGTTCTACCAACAAAGCTCTCAAGCACATATTCATCTCGAAAACTCCTAATGCCCTGGCCCTATACTCCACCTTTGTTGTTGACCTCGCTATTACCGACTATTTCTTGCTCTTCCAAGAGACTATATTGTCCCCTACAAACATGCAATATCCATATGTGAACCTCCTATCATTAGCACAACCCGCCCAAGTAGAGTCACAATAGCTCTCAATGCCTATATATTCATTATTTCTGAAGATCAACTACTTCCCAGACACACTTTTCATGTAACTCGGAATACGATACAGTGCATCCATGTGGCCCTTCCTCGGATCATGCATGTAGCGACTCACCACACTTACTGCAAATGATATGTTGAGACGAATGTGACTCAGATAGATAAGACAACCTACCAACCTCTAGTATCTCTCGAGATCAACTAGCTCTCCTGCCTTTGCCCTCAACTTTTCCTTTTGATCAATTGGTGAAACTGCAGGTTTGTATCACAACTTGTCTGTCTCTGTAAGCAAGTCTAGCACATACTTCCACTGAGATATAACAATCCCCTTTGCTCCACCAGCCAACTCAATATAAATGAAGTATCTAAGTTGACCCAGGTCCTTCATCTCAATTTTTTTGCCCAATCTTGCCTTCAATTGTGCAATCTCTCATTCATCATCACAAGTGACTATTATATCAACCACATACACGACAAACATAGTAACGTGACTACCATGTCGTCAAAAGATGACTGTTTGGTCGGCATTGATTTACTGATAGCATGTGTCTATCATTGCTCTTCTTAACCTATCAAACCAAGCTCGAGGTGACTATTTCAACACATATAGTGACTTTCTCAGTCTACATATCTTGCCCGCAATTTGGTTTGTGCCGAAGCTTGGGGTTCTCCATGTACACCTCCTCTAACAGATCCCCATATAAAAACACATTATTCAGATCCTGTTAATGTAACTTTTATCCACCATTTACAACCAGAGAGACGAGTGTCTTGACTGTGCTTATATTTTTCACTGGTGCAAATGTCTCGTCATAGTCGATGTCATACGTCTGACTATACTCATTCGCCACTAGTCGTGTTTTATAGCGATCAATTTTTCATTTCTAGGTCTACTTCACTATGAAGATTCACTTGCACCCGATAGCTTTTTTCTGTTGGTAACAACACAAGCTCCCACATCTTGTTCTTCTCGAGAGCACCAAGTTCCTCCAGCATGGTAGCCTTCCACTTTGGATCCTCCTTAACTACTTGTGAATACTTGTGTATAGAGACAGTGTCCAAAGATGCAATGAATGTTTTGTATGTAGGTGATATGTTAGAGTATGAGAAAAATTGAGCAATGTTATGTGAGAAACCAAAAAGATCAGGAGAATGACTTACATTGCTACGAGAGGTCCTCCTTAAAATCATGGGAGTGGGAGAAGGAAGAGGAATAATATCACTCGTGTAATTTGGTTTTGATATGGATGGTGTAGGTGTCTAAGGAGTCGGGATAAATCAACACAAGGGACATGATGACATGTGTGACACAATGGGCACTGTTCCTTCGTTCTGCCTCCTTGTATACACTCTCAACACTCCTTGAGTTTGAATCCCACCATCTTCAAGCTCTTCCTCCGCTGATCCTTCTCACTCAACAGGATAATGTATCGTTCCCACATGTGCCAAACCTCCAATATCTGACGAGTCATCAAAGGGAGAGGTCACCTCCAAGTAGTAGTACAGTTCCAATTCTCTAAAAGTCACATCTATACTCATAAATATTTTCTTTTCTACTGGACTCCAACAATTTACCCCTTCTAAGTAGCAAAATAACCCACAAAAATATACTTTACAGCTCCATGGTCTAGCTTTCTTATTGATGGTCTATTATTCTTTACAAACTGACACAATCAAATACTTTCAATGGGAGGATCCCGCTATTATCTGCTCTCAACAACTCACAAGGAGATTGATGCTCCAACACTCTTGAGGGCGGCTGTCAAAATGACCTGCCCCCACAAGTGCTTTGGTACATTCATCGAGATCATCATGTTTCGGGCAACCTTTAGAATGTGTTTATTCTTTCTCTCTGCTACTCTGTTTTGTGTCGGTGTGTACGGACATGTGGTTTGATATTGTATCCCTTGGGGTGACAGGTATTCCTCAAATGTCTTTTTGGTATATTTTGTCTCATTTTAAACCTTAATATCTCCATTACTCCAACGTATTGAGTCTGAATTGCCCTGTGAAAATTTTTAAAGCAGGCAAGCACATCACTTTTGTTTCTCATCAGATGTAACCAAATAACATGATAAAACAATCAATGAAAATCACAAAATATTTATAATCATTCATCGAAGCTGTAGAACAAAGTCCCTATACGTTCGAATGTACCAAATCAAAAACACAAGAAATCCTATTACCATAACTAACATAGGAGCTCCCGGTATGCATACCAAATTCATAAGCATCACACACAAGTTTTTNGGACGAATGTGACTCAGATAGATAAGACAACCTAACAACCTCTAGTATCTCTCGAGATCAACTAGCTCTTCTGCCTTTGCCCTCAACTTTTCCTTTTGATCAATTGGTGAAACTGTAGGCTTGTATCACAACTTTTTTGTCTCTGTAAGCAAGTCTAGCACATACTTCCACTGAGATATAACAATCTCCTTTGCTCCACCAGCCACCTCAATATAAATGAAGTATCTAAGTTGACCCAGGTCCATCTCTTTTTTGCCTAATCTTGCCTTCAATTGTGCAATCTCTCATTCATCATCACAAGTGACTATTATATCATCCACATACACGACAAACATAGTAACGTGACTACCATGTCGTCAAAAGATTATTGTTTGGTCGGCATTGATTTACTGATAGCATATGTCTACCATTGCTCTTCTTAACCTATCAAACCAAGCTCGATGAGACTATTTCAACTCATATAGTGACTTTCTCAATCTACATATCTTGCCCGCAATTTGGTTTGTGCAGAAGCTTGGGGTTCTCCATGTACACCTCTAACAGATCCTCATATAAAAACACATTCTTCAGATCCTCTTAATGTAACTTTTATCCACCATTTACAACCAGAGAGACGAGTGTCTTGACTGTGCTTATATTTTTCACTGGTGCAAATGTCTCGTCATACGTCTGACTGTACTCATTCGCCACTAGTCGTGTTTTATAGCAATCAATTTTTCATTTCTAGGTCTGCTTCACTATGAAGATTCACTTGCACCCGATAGCTTTTTTCTGTTGGTAACAACACGAGCTTCCACATCTTGTTCTTCTCAAGAGCACCAAGTTCCTCCAGCATGGTAGCCTTCCACTTTGGATCCTCCTTAGCAACTTGTGAATACTTGTGTATAGAGACAGTATCCAAAGATGCAATGAATGTTTTGTATGTAGGTGATATGTTAGAGTATGAGAAAAATTGAGCAATGTTATGTGAGAAACCAAAAAGATCAGGAGAATGACTTGCATTGTTACGAGAGGTCCTCCTTAAAGTCATGGGAGTGGGAGAAGGAAGAGGAATAATATCACCCGTGTAATTTGGTTTTGATATGGATGGTGTAGGTGTCTAAGGAGTCGGGATAAATCAACACAAGGGACATGATGACATGTGTGACACAATGGGCACTGTTCCTTCGTTCTGCCTCCTTGTATACACTCTCAACACTCCTTGAGTTTGAATCCCACCATCTTCGAGCTCTTCCTCCGCTTATCCTTCTCACTCAACAGGATAATGTATCGTTCCCACATGTGCCAAATCTCCAGTATCTGACGAGTCACCAAAGGGAGAGGTCACCTCCAAGTGTAGTACAGTTCCAATTCTCTAAAAGTCACATCTATACTCATAAATATTTTCTTCTCCACTGGACTCCAACAATATACCCCTTCTAGGTAGCAGAATAACCCACAAAAATATACTTTACAGCTCCAGAGTCTAGCTTTCTTATTGATGGTCTATTATTCTTTACAAACTGACACAATCAAATACTTTCAGTGGGAGGAACCCGCTATTATCTCCTCTCAACAACTCACAAGGAGATTGATGCTCCAACACTCTTGAGGGTGACTGTCAAAATGACCTACCCCCACAAGTGCTTTGGTACATTCATCGAGATCATCATGTTTCGGGCAACCTTTAGAATGTGTCTATTCTCTCTCTGCTACGCTGTTTTGTGTCGGTGTGTACGGACATGTGGTTTGATACTGTATCCCTTGGGATGACAGGTATTCCTTAAACGTCTTTTTGATATATTTTGTCTCATTTTAAACCTTAATATCTCCATTGCTCCAACATATTGAGTCTGAATTGCCCTGTGAAAATCTTTAAAGCAGGCAAGCACATCACTTTTGTTTCTCATCAGATGTAACCAAATAACATGATAAAACAATCAATGAAAATCACAAAATATTTATAATCATTCATCGAAGCTGTAGAACAAAGTCCCCGTACGTTTGAATGTACCAATTCAAAAACACAAGAAATCCTATTACCATAACTAATATAGGAGCTCCTGGTATGCATACCAAATTCATGAGCATCACACACAAGTTTTTGTTTATTTACATTCTCATACAAAGATGGATACAAATGATTCAATATACTAAACGAAGAATGTTTCACATGCCTATGATATTGCAGCAACATATCTTCCACTGCTCCCATATTCTCCTACTCCAACACACTTTACCATGGTTGTTAATGTTCAATCCATCCCCTCTCTATCCAAATACCAGAGTCCATTATGCCACATGTCAATGTCAAGTCGTCAGCCAGTCATCTTCTCTTGAAAGATTACCTTTGGAATAACAAATAAAATAACGTATTTTAGTTAGAGTATAATGACACTGATGAATAAAAGGCTTACTAGAAAGGAAGGATCATGCAAAATATTGGACAAAGTATATAATCGGTACACTTTATTATACCCTTACCAACCATTAGTTGTGTTGTACTATCAACGGTTTGAATGTTCTCTGAAACTGCTAAATGAGTATAAGAAGAGAATTCACTAGCATTACCTGACATGTCGAGATGCACCAAAATCTACTATCTTTTTCGGTGATCTTGTGGTGGATATCAAGACAAGAGCATGTGTATTATGAGTACATTTGGTTGAGTGAGCATAAGTAAGGTGAATGCATCCTCAAGCATCACTTGCCGCTCTTTGCTTTCTCTTCAACATCTCTAGGAACTCGTGATTATTATTGGTAAAGATCATCACAATCTCTCCCTCGTCCTCCTCTATCATCGGATTTGCCCGTTAGCCCTCTCTTCCACCTCTTTGGCCTCCACGATTACGATTATAACCTCTAGACTGTGCTCGTCCCCGTCTCTCTTTCCTTGGGTGGCTTTGGACAAGCCTTGCTCAGGTGTCCAATTTCTCCACAGTTGTAGCACCTACGGGTTTCCTCTGGGCACCTGTCATATCTGAACTCGAAGCAACCAAAGTTAACCACATAATTGGAAATCCATTCAGCGTAGAGTATAGCCTTTTGCGACTCTCCTCCTATATCATCACGACAATGGCCTCATCCAGTGAAGAGATCGTTGCCTGGGCTATGAGGACTGGTCTCCTCCAATCAAGGACAAGTTTTAGATGAGACAGAAACTGCATAGTCCTCATCTGTACAAAAATCTCCCCCTTTTTGCACCTCAGATCACCACAACTTGATATAGGTGAGAAGTGGTCAAGATCTTGCCACAAGCACTCCGGCTCTATGAAATACTCCTGAATCGATCTATTGCCCTGTAACACTGCATCTATCTCACGCTAAATCTAAAACACCCTCATATGATTTCCAATCCCAGCATAGATCTTCAGCTTCGCCCAGATGCCCTCACCTTTCAAATGTCATCTATTGATGAGACAAACGATGAAACCATAGAGTTGAGTGGCCATGTGTAAAGCAAAGCATGTGTGATCCTCCACTCATCCCTCTCGACACTGTCACTATTTGACTCAACTCCCGTTAGATGCCCCTCTAGTTTCTTCCCTACTAGAGCCGCCTCGATTCGACGCGACCAACTTAGATACGTGATCGGTCGATCAATTTTCAGATCTATAGTAGAGAGATCTAGTTTTATCTGTGTCGAAGCACGTGTTGAAATAGTGGCCCCCGTCGAGATACTAGTTGTTTGTATTAGCTTGATCAAGACTTTCAAAACTTTAGGATCTATCTTTCCCGGAAGATCCACACCTTTACCTCCTACTTCATCTCCTCCCGACTTCTTAAATTTAACTATTCTTTTCTTTGTATGACTGATTTGAAGCCCTCGCCAATTTCTATTTCACGCGAAGCTGCTTGAACCTCCATGTTCCTACGCAAGAAAGAGCTTGCACTTCTCCTCTGCTTTGCAACCAATGAAGTGATCAATGTGTACGATGAACTACGAAACTTCAGGCTTGCCGGACAGCAGTTACGAGATCGCAACCGCAATTATAGCTCGTTGGATAGCAATGACGACTCGCTGGATAGCAGCAACGGAATCACACAACACAAAGGCCTCAAGAACTCTCTTCTTCCGCTCCTGCGCTCGGGAAACACGAGGAACAACAGGATCACATAGCAATAGCTCCTTCTGCTCCTGTGCTCGGAAAACACAATGATAGCAGAATGCAACAAAGGGATTGCACGACAATAGCAACAATGGGATCACACTGTAATAACTATGATGGGATCACACAACAAATAATAACGATGTGGTCGCACGATCCCGCCTCCTTGTGTTTGAAGTTGAAGCCACTCCTTTCTTCTTCCCTTCGCATCGAGCACAGTGCTAGGGATCTGATAGATATTAATTGCTCTTCAAATCTCACCCATTTTATTAATAACTTGGGCTTATATGGAGCCTTGCAACACTTACAAATGAACCATAGATTTTTTCTATTTACAAATAGGACCCTAACTTAGACACAAATCTCAACACACTTTATTATTTTGAAATCCATTCTCAATTGCATTGATTATATGTCGGACGACAATTCGATAATGCCTCTAATAGTTTTTTAAAGATTTTGATACGTGTTTGTAATTGAGAAAAGTATTAAAATGGCCCTCTTACTCTTTTTCAGGAGTCATTTTAGTCCCAGAGTCTATAAAAGTATCAATTTAGTTCACAAACTCTTTTAAAGAGAGCTAAAATAGCCCTCACCCATGTTAGAATAGTTTGGGACTAATTTGACACTTTTATAGATTCTAGGACTAAANGACCACATAATTGGAAATCCATTCAGCGTAGAGTATAGCCTTTTGCGACTCTCCTTCTATATCATCGCGACAATGGCCTCATCCAGTGAAGAGATCGTTGCCTGGGCTATGAGGACTGGTTTCCTCCAATCAAGGACAAGTTTTAGATGAGACAGAAAATGCATAATCCTCATCTGTACAAAGATCTCCCCCTTTTTGCACCCCAGATCACCACAACTTGATATAGGTGAGAAGTGGTCAAGATCTTGCCACAAGCACTCCGACTCTATGAAATACTCCTGAATCGATCTATTGCCCTGTAGCACTGCATCTATCTCACGCTAAATCTAAAACACCCTCATATGATTTCCAATCCCAGCATAGATCTTCAACTTCGCCCAGATGTCCCTCATCATTCAAATGTCATCTATTGATGAGACAAACGATGAAACCATAGAGTTGAGTGGTCATGTGTAAAGCAAAGCGTGTGTGATCCTCCACTCATCCCTCTCGACACTGTCACTATTTGACTCAACGCCCGTTAGATGCCCCTCTAGTTTCTTCCCTACTAGAGCCGCCTCGATTCGACACGACCAACTTAGATACGTGATCGGTCGATCAAGTTTCAGATCTATAGTAGGGAGATCTAGTTTTATCTGTGTCGAAGCACGTGTTGAAATAGTGGCCCCCGTCGAGATACTAGCTCTTTGTATTAGCTCGATCAAGACTTTCAAAACTTCAGGATCTATCTTTCCCAGAAGATCCACACCTTTACCTTCGACTCCATCTCCTCCCGACTTCTTAAATTTAACTATTTTTTTCTTTGTATGACTGATTTGAAGCCCTCGCCAATTTCTATTTCACGCGAAGCTGCTTGAACCTCCATGTTCCTACGCAAGAAAGAGCCTGCACTTCCCCTCTGCTTTGCAACCAATGAAGTGATCAATGTGTACGATGGACTACGAAACTTCAGGCTTGCCGGACAGCAGTTACGAGATCGCAACCGCAATTATAGCTAGTTGGATAGCAATTACGACTCGCTAGATAGCAGCAACGGAATCACACAACACAAAGGCCTCAAGAACTCTCTTCTTCCACTCCTGCGCTCGGGAAACACGAGGAACAACAGGATCACATAGCAATAGCTCCTTCTGCTCCTGTGCTCGGAAAACACAATGACAGCAGAATGCAACAAAGGGATTGCACGACAATAGCAACAATGGGATCACACTGTAATAACAATGACGGGATCACACAACAAATAATAACGATGGGGTCGCACGATCCCGCCTCCTTGTGTTTGAAGTTGAAGCCACTCCTTTCTTCTTCCCTTCGCTTCTAGCACAGTGCTAGGGATCAGATAGATATTAATTGCTCTTCAAATCTCACCCATTTTATTAATAACTTGGGCTTATATGGAGTCTTGCAACACTTACAAATGAACCATAGATTTTTTCTATTTACAAATAGGACCCTAACTTAGATACAAATCTCAACACACTTTATTATTTTGAACTCCATTCTCAATTGCATTGATTATATGTCGAACGACAATTCGATAATGCCTCTAATAATTTTTTAAAGATTGTCACACGTGTTTGTAATTGAGAAAAGTATTAAAATGGCCCTCTTACTCTTTTTCAAGAGTCATTTTAGTCCCAAAGCCTATAAAAGTATCAATTTAGTTTACAAACTCTTTTAAAGAGGGCTAAAATAGCCCTCACCCATGTTAGAATAGTTTGGGACTAATTTGACACTTTTATAGATTCTAGGACTAAAATGTCTCCATTTAAATAGTCAAAGGATTATTTTAGCAATTTACAAATTTGTAATTTCTTGCTCTTTATTTTAGCTATCATTTTCTATTTTTTTGCAAATATTTTATTCAGATAGATTTACATGCATACCACTAAATTTTTATATATGTAAGTTCTAACACTTAAACTTTAATTTTTACATATATGCCACCTTACCTATGCATGCATGAAGTGTATTCTTTTTTAAAAATTTAAATTAGTGATATATTTTATGTGATACGAAACATTTGGGTAGTATAAATCTAAAAATGTGAAGCTTAGGTTTTAGATATGTAAATTCATAGGAATTTGGTTCTAATTGACTCCTAAGTTGAAGAAGGGTTGAAGCGCATGCTGAGTATCCCAACTAGATAACTCAGTGGGATAGGACCCAAACCAGTTCAATTCCCCACCCTAAATCCACTCGTAAATCAGCAAACATACTAAAAGTTGAAACTTTAATGTCAATGTTTTCCTTCGATCTTCTTACCCTACAAACATGACAGGGAAATCTTACATTTTGGCCATGCAGGCTCATGATTTCAGGCAGGGTGGTGCCCAGTTGAGGCGGAAGTTGTGGTGGCAAAACATGAAGATAAAGCTCCTCATCCTGGCGATCATCATCGTTCTCATTCTGATCATAATCTTGTCTGTATGCCATGGCTTCAATTGTAAATGAAAGTTCTGATCATTCTTGATGGCTTCAGGTTCTACATAATCCTCGACTCCAATTAGTGATTTGTCATCTAGAGACATTTCTTCAGTGTTTTTCTGAAAGGGACATTTACATTCATACCACGCAATTCTTATGTATTTACATATCTAACACTTAAAACTTTCATATTTACGTACATAACACTTTAATCTTTAATATTACATAAAAAATATCACTATTACAAGCCTTTTAAACATGAGTACACCTTTTCGTTATCGATTCATGACAACAAAGTGTTATAGATGCAAATATCAAATTTTAGGTGTTTGATATGTAAATACAAATGAATTGTGTGACATGTATGTAAATTTCCCTTTCCCAAAATAGTTCTGGGAGGGATTTCCTTTGTGTTTGGGGATTCCTCCGCGTGCATATATATAGTTGGGAATGCTACTGGTTGTTTCTTCTTCACAAAACATTAGGATCTATTGATTCTTGTAATTGTTTGTTTTCTTGACCAACTTTATCACAATATGGCTCATAATGGTGCTTCATTTTGTTGCTTGATATGTAAATATGATCCGGTTGGATGAATCTTTTATCATCTACAAGTGAGTTTTCTGAAATTCACCCTTAAGTTTAGGATTGATGGCTTTCATGAGATACAAACCATCCCTAATTCTGTAGGTATAGAACTATTAAATGCCTACAAAAACCCAAATAAACCCAACATAGCTAAACATATTATACAGCGTTAACCAAGTAATTGAAAACCTCCTCATCAAACAAAAACCAATCAAAGAAAGGATTGGTCCTAGCAAGCTATCTGATCTCTGTATGTGGATATCTCCTCAAAGATAGGCAGCCTCCTGGATTTTGAAGGAGACCATCCATTCAGTGCATTATCAAGCCTATCAATGCCCTCCCCTCTGCTCAAAATCATGTCCATAGTCGATGTCGACTGCTTCAACTCGATCTCACGAAGCAATTCTGTAGCCCGACTTACTGCCTTCCACTCTTCGCCATCTAAAACTCTATGTTTAACGACATCCAACAGAACGGATCGAGCATTATCGAAATTTCCCTGCCTCATGAGGCAAACACCAAGGTTGCAGGCTTTGTTGGCGTCAGGATCGATCATCTGAGCCTGACGGTATACTAATTCTGCAGCATCAAAGCAATTTTGTTGCATGTATGCCCAACCCAAATTCGCCTGCCATATAATTGTCAATNGACGGTATACCAATTCTGCAGCATCAAAGCAATTTTGTTGCATGTATGCCCAACCCAAATTCGCCTGCCATATAATTGTCAATAAGCTTAGATATCAAACTTCTAAAAAAATATTAAATGTGGAATATGTATAATATTTTTTGCATGTGGAGCAGTGGAGTAGATAACGAGTACACAGCTATGTACTGGATAGGGCTGTCAAAACGGGTTGTTATTCACGAACAGCTCATGTTCAGCTCGTTCATTTCGTTTGATAAGTTAACGAGCCAAACACGAACTAAGATGTGTTTATTCGTGTTCGGCTCGTTTTGGCTCGAAATACTACTCATCAGTTTATATATATATATATATATATAAAGNTATTATCCGCACATACAACTATGTATTAATCGTTGTGTACTCAAAAGAGAATGTCTTGCAAATCTGGAGTCCGCACGTGCTCGCGTCCGGACAACGGACGTGATACAGCGGAGGTCTGAGCTCCTGCTCCGCCCCGTTGTATCACGTCCGTTGTCCGGATCCAGCTCTGCGTCCGGAGTCCGGACGAAATATTTTTTTGCAAATATGATAACGGCAGGTGTAGTACCAGCACACGAGCGGTTTCTTGCTTGATAGAGACTTGAAACTTCTTGCCATGGGAGCGAGCAATCTTCGTGGTCTTGCCATTAAAGGCTTCTCTCAGATATATCATCCTCAGCTTCTGCTTCAGCAGTTCAATCTGATCCCCAAACATTCCACATTTCTGATCAACAGCCATGGATTTGGAGCTCATAATTCATCCATCAACACTGTGCACAAACAGAAAAAGCAATGCAATCTTACCTTGTAGAGATCTANAGTTGTTCAAAGGACTCTTTGTTCGTGAACAGCTCGTGTTCGGCTCGTTGCTTAACGAGCCGAACACGGACGCACTTTTTGAGCTCGAAATATAAACGAGCCGAACACTAGCTGGGCTTGGCTCGCTCGTGTTCGGCCTATTTACACCCCTAGTGCTGGATGCAATTGAACGATGTGGGACTGTTTTTTATTTGTGTTGCATTTCTTAATGTCACTACAGTTCTATCCGCAGAAATTCCATTTTTGGTGCTAAAAAGTTTATGTGATATAAAACTAGTTTTTGCAATTAGATCTTTTAAAGTATGATGGCTGTAAGAAATGCATCACCTAAGTTCTTAGAAAAATAAATATTTATAATTCCTACCGCAACATTATAAATATTTTCGTTAACACATCCTTATAACAATAGTTACAAAAAACTGCAACAATCCCCAAACACCCAATTATCCGCACATACAACTATGTATTAATCTTTGTGTAGTCAAAAGAGGATTTGTCTTGCAAATATGGAAAAAATTTGTAAAAAATATTACGGACGCTTCCGGACAACGGATGCGATACAGCGGAGGTCCGAGCTCCTGCTCCGCTCCGTTATGTCATGTCCGTTGTCAATATGATAGCGGCAGGTTTAGTACCAGAACACGAGCAGTTTCTTGCTTGATAGAGACTTGAAACTTCTTGCCATGGGAGCGAGCAATCTTCGTGGTCTTGCCATTGAAGGCTTCTCCCAGATATATCATCCCCAGCTTCTGCTTCAGCAGTTCAATCTGATCCCCAAACATTCCACATTTCTGATCAACAGCCACGGATTTAGAGCTCATAATTCATCCATCAACACTGCACAAACAGAAAAAGCAATGCAATCTCACCTTGTAGAGACCTACAAGAAGGTTGTCGAGGGACTCCTGGGCTTGCCTGGAGCAGAGATGTCTGAAGGATTTGATGGCCTCAATCGCCTCCTCGGCACGGCCTTGCTGCTTCATGATCACCACCATGTCCTTCAGCGCACTGTCGATCCTATCGCCGGCATTGATGGCTTTCCAGAACCAGATTATAGCTGAATCCTGATCCTTCTCCACCAGCTGCTTCGTAAGGTGAATTCATATCCGGTAAGTTCATATCAAAAGCTTGTTAAACAGTTTAAACTAGGAATACTTACTTACATGCCACTCAATTTTTATGTTTTTACATATTTAGCCAAAACTTAGGCCATTTACTTGTGTTAGTGATATTTTTGATGTGACATGAAAGATTGGGATGTTATAAATGTAAAAAAAAAACAGTTTGTGTTAGATCTGTAAATATATTGGATTGGGTGATATGCATGTAAAAATAAAGGAGCTAATGAAATTTTGGTATAAGAGAGGTGGAGGGGAAGGGGATGAAACTGGACGGGGATTCATCCGGGTTCGTCGCAGCTAGGTTCAATGTGACACACGTGTGGACCGTTATATTTAACGGTAACCGGCCGGTTTTGCCCTTTGCTCTATTTTCATATCCACCACACAATTCTCATGTTTATAGAATGTGTGAGTGAGTCGTGTTGAGTTCGAGTTATCTTAGGTTTGAGTTTGAACTCGATATATTACTTGAGCTCAAGTTCGATTTTGAGTTTAATTCTACCACTCCTATTTAATATGAAAAAAATATATTATTTTAACATAGTACTACAACAAAAACAACAACAAAAAAACATTTTTCCCATTAAGTGAGGTCGGCTACGTGAGTTCTTTTTCTTCATTGCGTCCTATTTAGTGTCATATTTTCGTTTAATTCAAATAAATTAAGATAATTTTTTATACAATGTGCCTAAGACTTCCTAGGTCCATCTCTGCCTTTCTTAACATAAGAAGAATCTAAAACATTTACTCTTCGAACCGGATCATCAGATGGTCGATGTTTAATGTGACGAACCCCACCTAAGACGACTCTCTCTAATTTTTTCCGTCACTGGAGCCACACGAACCCTATCATGGATAAAGGGAAACCAATACCATCAATTAGAGCGCTTAGTAAAACTTGTAAATCCGAACATTTTATGTGTTGGTCTTTTGGAGTGCTCTATGAGGTTCTTGAATCAATTGTTCTTCAAGTGATCTTGTGGTTCTCATTAAGAGAAAATTAGATTAATATTTTTAATCTTAATTCTTCAAAATTTATCTTATAAGAAGATTCACTCCATCCGAGTTCATATGATTAAGCAATTTTTTAATATTTTTATTTAAAATGAAACATATTTGTTATATTATTATATGATTAATTATCTTTAAAAACATTTAAACTATTTTTTAGATATTTTGAGTGGGTTTAAAAATATTTAATAAAGATATAAAAAAAATATACTAAATGAACATATTTTTAAATTAAAATTAAAATTAAAATAAAAGATAAAAGTCTTAGCTTCTCTTGCCTAAATAATTTTAGCCCAATAACAATTTAATTCTCAGTCTATTATATACCAAAGCCCTCTCTCTCTCTCTCTCTCTCTCTCTCTCTCTCTCTCTCNNCTCTCTCTCTCTCTCTCTCTCTCTCTCTCTCTCTCTCTCTCTCTCTCTCTCTCTCTCTCTCTCTCTCTCTCTCCATACATACCACATAATTTATATATTTGCATATCTAAGCGCTAAACTTGCATATTTATGTCCATACTATTAAAATTATTAACATCACGTCAAAAATAATATTATTATTTATTTTTAAAATATAATTTATCTTTTCTTATGTCTATTTATGGAAAAATTATTCCATACGGATGCGTGCGGTGTCCGATTCAAACCGTAAATCACCTGATTTATGGTCCTGATGTATTAATCATGACCGTAGATCAACGGTCAGTATCAGACGCTGCATGCAGAGATGCATGCGGTGTCCGTATGCAATAATTTCTCCTATTTATAACACCAAAGTTCAATACATAAAAATCTAAAATTAAGGGGTGGCAACCCTACGTGAGTCTGCCCATATATATATATNTTTATGCTTGCGGAGAGCATTTAAGGAATTTTATTTTTCTTTTTGGCTTTTAGCTTTTTGACCGACAAGAGAAAATTGATGGCCTGGTTGACAAAACAGAAAATCTTCGATCCCAGGTATGTATTTTATCTTTGAGGTATTTTCATTGAAGGGCTGATCTAGGAACTTTTTTGTTGGGCGCACTACATTAAAATTCAAACTATAGATAGTAATTGCTTTTCAAATCTTATCTATTTCATTAATAACTTGGGCTTATATATAGCATTGCAACATTTACAAATAATCCATAGACTCCTATTTATAAATAAGGCCTTACATTAGATACAAATTTCAACAGTTCCCCTTAATATGGGCAAAAGATATCCACTTAGCCCATCTTGTCACATAACCTAGACAAATCTAATGTGCTACGCCCTTTGGTGAGACAATCATCCACTTGCTTTCCAGTGGCTACATAACTTGGCTCACATAGTCCGTTATTCAACTTTTCTTTGATGAACCTATCAATCTCCACATGTTTGGTTCTATCATATTGCAGCAGGTTGTCGGTGATGTTGATCGCTGACTTGTTGCACCACAAATTCATTTAAACTCTTTAATCAACCTTGAGTTCTACCAACAAAGCTCTCAACCACATATTCATCTCGAAAACTCCTAATGCACTGGCCCTATACTCCACCTTTGCTGTTGACCTCGCTATTACCGACTATTTCTTGCTCTTCCAAGAGACTATATTGTCCCCTACAAACATGCAATATCCATATGTGAACCTCCTGTCATTAGCACAACTCGCCCAAGTAGAGTCACAATAGCTCTCAATGCCTATATATTCATTATTTCTGAAGTTCAACTACTTCC
>JXCR01139196.1:70115-104958 GCA_002079205.1 Phalaenopsis hybrid cultivar
GTTCTGTGCTAGATAAGGTGTAAATCTTCCTTTTCCAAAGTATGATGACACAGGTCTTTTGGATGAGTATAAAACTTACCCTTAATTTATGTTTCTCAAACTCTGATACAATGAAACTTGCAATATCTGAAGACACCACATAGCCAGGACCGTTTGCATAAGGAGGATAATCTTCTTCTGGCCATTCCTGAATAGTATTAGAACCAACAAAAATGAGCAAAATCAATGAGAATCGCAATACTCATAATTTCAAAATAAGTTGCCTGAAAAAATAAAAGTATTCACGATTCATGCTGTCATTTAAGCGTATGTTGGTAACCAAATGATGAATCGAAAGATGAGAAATGAATCGTATATGATTGAGCATGAAATCCTCATCAACGGAGTTCGAATCGAAAGACATAACAAAAATGCACCACTCATTTAAACATATGTTGGTAACCAAACTATAATATAAAAATGCTCATCTTTAGATATGAGCCTACAAACACTTATGAAAATTAACGGTTTTGCAATTAAGATTATTAGTGTTATATACAGGTAAAATAATTTTCTCTATGATTAAGTTTTCCGCAGAATTCAATTTAATCAGATATTGAAGTAATAAGTAGTTATNCGATTCATGCTGTCATTTAAGCGTATGTTGGTAACCAAACGATAAATCGAAAGATGAGAAATGAATCGTATATGATTGAGCATGAAATCCTCATCAACGGAGTTCGAATCGAAAGACATAACAAAAATGCACCACTCATTTAAACATATGTTGGCAACCAAACTATAATATAAAAATGCTCATCTTTAGATATGAGCCTACAAACATCTATGAAAATTAACGGTTTTGCAATTAAGATTATTAGTGTTATATACAGGTTAAATAATTTTCTCTATGATTAAGTTTTCCGCAGAATTCAATTTAATCAGATATTGAAGTAATAAGTAGTTATATAAGCTGCAATTTTAAATGATTCACACAACATGGTTGCTAGTGTCCAGCAGCATGTCAGACCACTAAAACAACTAAATAATTGAGAGGGTGTTTGGTAGCATACTTTTAGTTAGGATTTATCGCTCGATTGAACAAAAATCCAGCCAAACGCCAAAAAAAAAAAGGGAAGCTGAATACGACCTCCATAAAATCCATTTTCCTCCCCGTTCCGTCAATTTTTTGAGAAAAATCCAAATTTGTTAAATCCAAATATTTGATGGATTTAACAACTTTAACTTGGGAAAAAAACAATAGCATAGCTCAACTGAATTAAAAAACAAATATGTTTCAAAAAAAATAAAAGAAAATACAAAAGCAAAATAAATCAAACATTAACTTTAGCTTTCAAGTCGAAATCAGTTCAATCTCTCTTCTTCTATCCTAATCTTCACCATTCCTTGGAAGGAGATATTACATGTATACCACACAATTCTCATGCATTTACATGTCTAAAACTCAAATCTTTAATATAATATAAAAAATACTACTATTATTAACTTTTTAAAATGAAATGCACCTTTTCATGCAAAGGTTTATGACACCCAAGTGTTAGATAAGTAAATATCAAACTTTAGGATCTAGATACGTAAATAGATAAGAATTGTGTGGTATATATATGAATTTCACTTCTTAGAATCATAATTTACTTGTAGTTGGCAGTAAGGTGCCTCTATTCATTCATAAACACCTCCTCAGAGCATGGACAAAATAAGCAAAAACATGTGATTCAATATCAAGATAGGTAGTGATGTAGGCATAGGCACCATGCGCCTCTACTCGGGTTAAATTAATCAAGTCATGATGCGGATTTGGACAAGTTCCAAGGTACTATTAATTGTTAAGCAGACTTGAATCAAACAAAATTCAAAACTCGCTTATTTAAAATTCAAATGATAAAAAAGTCTCAAGGTTGACTCCTATAACTGTCAACTTCTTGACGAGAACAACTCGCCAGAGCAATCCCCAAAACAACTCGCCAACCATACTTGGTATTTATATCAAGAAACACAGTATAAAATATATAAATATTTGTCTGTTTGAGGATGAGGTGAGTGTGAATATATGAAAACAAATATATTCACATATGAATAGAACTATACAAAAATGCTTCCACGAACATGCTAAAATGAAAATTGTAGCCATCCATATATGCCACTGTAAACATGCAAAAGGTATAAGAAAAAGCATCACATACTTTGAGCAAATATATAGATGAATAAGCCCAAGGAACACAAAAGAAACAAAGGAACGGTGTGCCCTTTACAATGTCCAAACATTTGTTTAAAATTTATTTGCACAAAAGTTGTCAAAAGCAAAAAATAACTAATTTCAAACAGAGGGTCAACCGTACCTCATATGTAACAGCCCATTTTCCATACCGTAAAGGCTTGTGATAGTAGTTGATATTTCCCACATACAAGCTTTTATTAACCGGGACTTTCTTGACTTCGTGCATCACCGACTTAATTCGAACAAATGTATCATCATCACATTTCATTATGTACTTGGCCTTCACCATGCGAAACTATTGGAGAGAATAAAACAAACAAAACTATGAACAAAAAAACCAAACCTTTGATAAAAATTGCAAATCAAACCAGGAGGTCCATTTACCCCATATTCGCAAATTGCAATAGTTTTCAAGACCACAAGATCGTAACTATCAACATAAGGCACAATAACAATGTCACCAAAGTACTCTAACTCTTTTTTCAGCTCCAAATTAACATCTTTCCTTCCATGCTGACAGAACAAGGTTCCAAAAATCAGAAACTAGAAAAGAAAATCATAAAACTAAAGATTAAGATGAAGAACAAAGAAATTACCAATGCAACGAAAAATCGTGCAACAACATTTGGTGATTTGCGGACGGATTCCATCCACGATTTCCTCACAGCCATGCGCTCTGCAAAATGATTGCCAGCAGAGAGGATGCCAATAAATAATTCCACGAGTCCTTCGGGCAGCGGGGGAGCCCGCCACTTGGGCAGCAATTCCAGGCTCTTCTGTGGGGCAAAACTAGGGTGTGATGAGGGTAATGATGCTGCAAATATGGATTGCACATCCAGATCTCCATTAATTGATAATCCAGTGGCATCCTCAAGCACAAAACTCTGAAAAAATTAAGAAAAAGAAGCATAAAATGAACCCATGAATTTCAAGTTTTGCAACAAAGAATTAAAAAAGGATGAAACTTTTTCAGGAAAGTGGCTTACAGTGCGATAAGGGAAAGAGGTCACGTGCCTCCCATCGACATTGACATGGTAACCTTCGAGACCAGCACTAAGAGTCAGAACAAAGAGCTTGTCTTCTACGAAGGGATATGGCCACTCGATAGAGACCTCTTTCTTCCTGCCGATCAACCGATTCAACCACCAGGTCGTCTTTGACTCCTCTGAATGGTTCTGATCATCTCGGATCCATTTCTCACATTTCACCAGCCCGTCAACTGTGAAAGAATTTAAAAAAACTCATCAAATTACCTTCTACAACCTAGTTCTCCATCAAAAAGTTACAAACTTCATGAAAAAACTCGGTAATTGGCCTCTAAAAGGAAAGAAATTTCGCTTTCTGTTTACTTCGAGAGGAAGAAAAAGATGAACTATTGTAAACAGACTACGTTGGTTTGACGGAAAAAAGCAAGTAAAGCCAATCATGAGAAATCTTCAGAAAGAAACATTTTTTGTCTTCTGAACAGACTGAAGATTTATCTAAAGAACATACGAATTGGAAGAAAAAGAAAGAACAACCACCATAACCCCACCAGTAGAAACCAAAAAAAAAAAAAATCCAAACTTTTAACACTCACCGGTCTCCTCATCGGCTCTCGACTTCCAACCTTCACATCGCTGCGCTGTTCCCCACTGCATGCGATAACACGTGTTCTGCTCGATCACCGGCCTTCCACTCCAATCCCCTTTCAACCTCGGATTAAAGTGAAGAATCCTCGGCGGATCCTCCCCATCCACCGTCTTCAACCCCTGCAACTCCATCATGAACTGCGACACCATCACAGCTTCATCGCCGTCCCTCAATATCGCAATCTTCGGGTCATAATCCGCATGCGCGCGGTACGGCTTCGCTACCAGAGTAATATGCGATCCCAACGTGAGGCCGCACGGCAGAATCATCACTCTCCCCTTCACAAAATCCTCCCCCTTAATCGTAATCGAATGAGGGCACGTCTCCTCCGTCCTGTTCTCCTCCGACGGACCCGAAACCCTCCTAGACCTCAACTCCTCAAACAGCTTCCGGCCCACCTCCCACGCATCCCTCGCCGACATATGCAGCTCGGAGAAGTTACCATCGGCGAGCTGTGGTGGCGGATTGAATTTAAGACCAGAGACTAGTGGATAAAACCGACGCAGTCGAAAAGCTGCAGGATGATTGCGGGGCGCAGCCGATTCAGAGAGGCGGTGAGGTTCCTTAAAGGGACGGATAGGTGCGTAGTTCGCGTCGGTTTCTTCCTCCGTGGCGAGCGCAGCGGCAGTGGAAGCACCGCCGGCGGGAGGGTAGATACGGCGAGATACAAAGGGGAACTCGAAGAAGAGGAACACGGCGTAGAGAAAAGCGAGGAAGAGGAGGATCTGGAGGGAACGTTGCCGGCCAATGGAGACTGCAAGCTCGAACTTTGATCGGCGCATCGTCCTCCCCCGACTCGATTTCGAACCCTAGGTGGATTCGATCCGGCGAAAGGGAGGAGTAGAAGTAGGGCTTGGAGAGGAGAGGGAAGAGGTCCGGTTAAACTGCTGACGAAAACCCTAGATTTATTGATGGGAGCGGGGGGGCGGAGAGATGCGGAGCCGAGGAGGTAAAGCAGCAGAGAGGGGGAAGAAGCACCGAAGAAGAATGCTGCAGTTTTCGTTAATAAAATAAAATAAAATAAAATAAAAATATATTAATTAATGTATTCGTACTAAAATGTAAATTCCAATGTTCAAATAATTCGTGCCGCTTAATTTTTTTCTTTTTTAAATCTAAAAACATTAAAATAATTTTTTAAATGATATATCGCACCGCCTCTCTTTTTAAGATCTCTATTAGATTTAGGGCATACGATTTTTGTGAAGAAATATTACATCAGGACTCCTAACGTAGAATTATATTTGGAATTCACTGATATGCGTATACATGATTTTAAGGAAACGCGCGTGCTTTCCTGTGATCCTGCCCTGTAACACAAGAGAATATTTCTCATGTGTTATTCTGCGTTATTCAGGTGCTATTGTGGTGGTATTGATGTGTTATTGTATTATTATAACACCGAAAATATTCTCAGAACACAATAACACATGAATATCACCACAATAACACATGAATAATGTGGAATAACTCGGAGGGAATATTTCTCTGTGCTAAAACGATTTTTTTTTTATTTTTATGTTCCCTCCACATGACTTCATTTTATTGGACTCCGAACGTATCTCTACGTTAGGAGTCCTGATCTAATATTTCTCCTAATTTTTGTTATGAGGAAGATTGTAAATTTAGTATTGAAAACTTTTTTTTTTTGAAAATTTATTATAATTTTTTTATATATAATAAGATAATAATTTTTTTAAATCTATTATATTTAAAAAATTAGCTTTTCACTATATAAATTTTAAAAATATTTAAAAAAAATATCTAAATATTCAATCCTCACTCATTGAGCTTTTGACACCGCCAACTATTAGTGTTATCTTATTGTTCAAGAACAACTCGTATTTGACTCGCTAAGTATTTCATGTTCGATTCATTTGTTAAGTATGAGAATCAATGATAAACGAGTAAAACAAGAACAGATCTTTATTAGATTGTTTATGACTCAATTAAGATCAAACTAATTAAATAATTAAATATAATACTTACTATAATCTTTTTTATCAACTTTTTTATGCAAATTTAAAATTTTATAAATTTTATTATTTTTAAATTATTTGAGCTAAACTCAAGCAGAACACGGACAAATTATTCTCCAACGAATTTTGAAAAAAAAAATAACAGGCCAAGCACGAAGAAACACTGGGCTCGCTAAAGCTCGACTCGTTTACACCCCTGCCAACTATGCTGACGGTTTGAGTGAAATAAATTGAGGATTAGGTGAGTACGAGTAGAGCGAATAAAATTTTGGTGTATTCATAAAGATATAACAAATTTGGATGTTAAATAAGTTAATTTATAGAAAGAAAAATGTTATATGAAAGATTTAGTTATTATATGTGTAATTATGATAGTATATTATGTCATATAAGCACATTTTCTTATACTTTCATGTATCAATAATAATCATAAATGGAATACATAGAAATTTACACATAATGAATGATTGTAATGGCAACCAATACATGGATACAAATACATAAAATTTTGGTAATTTCTTACATATATTATACAAAGTTATATTAATGAATTCTGCCCATAAACATTGATGGATNGAAGTGGTTGAATGTATCTCTTTCACCCAAAGGGGATGGCCTAGCCCTCCTAAAGAGAAACAATTATCTGGGATGATCATTAACACTATCAAGGGAGCAGGTCCATACATCTTTAAAGGCATCGTCAGACACAAGCATAACTGTTTTTTCATCGAGACACCATGGATGGGAGTCGTACAATACTAAAGATATATTTTATTATTTTTCTCTTTGTATAAAAGAAAAGTCAAGTAAAGAGATAGTGATAGTATCTCTCTCCCTCTCTCTCTCTCTCTCTCTCCAAGAAAACCTTGTAGCTCGGAAAACCTACGATGAGTCTGGTATTCTAGCTTACATGAGGCTAGAATTCAAGAGATAACTTTCGAGATCTCTTATGGGTCTTACATGATCTCTCTCTCTCTCTCTCTCTCTCTCTCTCTCTCTCTCTCTCTTTTATCTTTCTCCGCAAAAGTAAAATCTTCACCAGTTTATATGCACTCACGAATGATACAAGATCGTAAATCATAGAAAGATTCAATATCTTAAAAGGTGTAGTGAGCATGAAGTTTATTCTCAGAATCTGCAAAAAAAATATTCTTTGTATAAGGAGATACTAAAGCGCCAAAACTTATCACATCGCAAATCGTCATACAACGGAAGTGCACATGTCTAGTAGTAATGTGGTTAAAGAGTACCACATATTGATCCCATAGGAAAAGCGTAAAAATCATTTCTACAAACAAAAATACTATTTTACAAATTTAGCTAACCTAGCCTCACGTATCACAAAGAGAGTTTTAAATCCTATGGTTCTAGCAAAACAAAGCAAGGGGAAGACAGTGGAAACAAAAACCGCAGAAAGATTTTGTGAGCCTTTCATAATGTATGAGGTTCGTGCCTCTGTGATTCGAGGATCGTAGCGATCGTGATTTTCTGAGATGTTTTCCTACGTGATTGTTGTCAATCTGAGATATTGTACTCCTTATGTCGATGACTAAGTCAAAAGAAGCCTAGAATCTATGAAGTTGAGGCTTTCTTAATCCTCATTACATTCCGCGTGATTTTTCTGATCCATTGGAATGATTGCGGAATTTCACTAGAATATGTCTACTCTCTTATAATTCTATGATTAAACCTTCATTTTCACTATGTAACGATTAGAGGTCGTAGTTTTACGAAATATTTTAACATCATAGTTGACTAGACTATGAGTAAATTAAGTTCAGAGGTTAACCAATAAGAAGGCCATGAAAGCTCAAAGAAAATAAAAAAATATTACGAAAAAATCACAATAAATCTACTATCCCCTACATCATAGAGACACAAAGAAGACTTTAGCCATGCATAGTTGAGAATTTCATAGACACAAAATCCACGCAGATCATCATTGTAAGAGATAAGCAAAAGTAACACTTACAACAAATGCTTGTTCTCTCCACCAAAGCAGCACTTCTCCTTTTCGATGATGGTAGTCGATCCGGTCGGTGGATCGTGCCACCCTCCTCGTCGTTGTCGTTGTCGTTATCGTTGTTGTTATTTAGGGCTGTAAACGAGTCGAGCTTGAGCGAGCTGAGCCTCAGCTCATATTTGGCTTATTTCAATTTGGCTCGTGTTCGAAATGGCTCGTGAACAATGTGTTCGTGTTCAACTTGAATAACATATTCATGTTCATGTTTGGCTCGTGATCGGCTCGAAATAGGCTGGGTAGAATATAAAATGTCGCGAAATCACACAAATAATATTGTGAATGGCGGAATAACAACGATAACACAACAATAACACCCAAGAAATACCTGCAATAACACCAATAACACCATGGAATAACAATAATAACATTGTGAATGACGGAATAATATTGATAACACAGCGGGTGTTACTCGGTGTTATTTTGCAGTATTATTTAACACCAATAATACCACGAACGAATGACTAACACTGATAACACAACAGATGTTACTTGGGTGTTATTCCGTGGTGTTATTAGTGTTATCGATGTTATTCCACGGTGTTACACACGAAATAACACCATCAACATAATATTGAGTATATCTATATTTTTATTTACTAATAAATTATTTATTTATTTTAGAGCCAATTCGAGTCAAACACAAGAGAACAAATATTTGTTCGTGTTCGGCTCGTTTATATTTCGAGCTTAAAATTTTGTTCGAGTTAGACTTGTTAAGCTTAACGAACGAGCCGAACATGAGTTGCTTAACAAGCCAAACACAAGTTGTTCGCAAACGACGAGCCATTTTAATAGCCCTATTATGTTGTAGTGGAGTCGCCGATTTATTTACCATCGTATAGCCTCTCTCTCTCTCTCTCTCTTTGATCGTGTGAATGATCTGAAAAGAGAAGAGATCCAAGAGCTGAGGCATAAAATGATGGGAACAAACAAAAGAAACACATAGAAAAAAAGCTTTCGTGAGGTGGACTTTGCGTAGAAAGTTCCAAAGCATTTGTCCTAGGTAAAATCGGCTCAGAATACTCTGGAGACAAAATTATGAAGAAACCGTTACAAAAACAAACCCCACAACCAAAGATTCAATTTTTTTATACTTGTTATAAGATTTGTTTTTTTTCTATAGGGGCAAGCCCCTATAATTAATTACATCTTAAGCAATTATGAGTTGCTTAAGAAAACTCCCAATTAAGTTTGTAGCTCGTCCTCAGAAAATTTAAATGTTATTTTTTCAAGGGGTTTCAAATTGTATCCTAAGGGGGCAGATGCTTGAAGGCTCAAAAGAGTCATATCGAGATCTTGAACTATTCTATGATTTTATGGTTTTATCAATGGTTTAGTTGAGGTTCATCCCTTGCTCCAAGTTTTGAATGTCTGTCCCAGCAAAACAGAGTTAGCACACCCTATTAACATGAGAAGTAAATCTAGGGTGACGCCCGTCTTTATCTTCAACAGCCCTGCAAAATAGAGTTAGAAAAAAAATGTATTTGTTCAATGATTTAGTTTTTTTATTTTTTTATTTTAGACAACTCGGTTATGATGCCCATGGTTTTTCATCATCTCAGGGNCTTTTATCAATGGTTTATCCCTTGCTCCAAGTTTTGAATGTCTGTCCCAGCAAAACAGAGTTAGCACACCCTATTAACATGAGAAGTAAATCTAGGGTGACGGCTGTCTTTTATCTTCAACAGCCCTGCAAAATAGAGTTAGAAAAAAAAGGTATTTGTTCAGTGATTTAGTTTTTTTATTTTTTTATTTTAGACAACTCGGTTATGATGCCCATGGTTTTTCATCATCTCAGGGTTGTTAGTTTTCTGATCTACTTAGACCGAGAGGCGGTCAAACTACTCTGCATGAAAGATTCTTGTCATTGGTTGCGTCGTTCAAGAGATCTTCGTAGACCCGAGAAGCAAGGTTAAAGTTGTGTTAGATGATCTTTGTTCATTAGGTTTCATTTGAGTTTTGATTTCTTTTCTGAATTTTAGTGGTTAAAAATTTTAGGTTGCTCAAGACTTATTAGTTGATTATATTTTTTATTTTATATTGATGTTTGGAATGAGTTCTCATGGTTTCATCGGCCAAAGGGCATTGGAGTTTGCGGTTTGATTAGTCATAAGTGAACAGAAGATATTTTGTTAGCACTCATTGGTTTCCTCCTACAAAATACCTTATCCAACTAGATTGCATTTTTATAGTTCAAGTTTAAGTTTTAATGGCTTTAAGGATTAATTTTTTGTCAGGTANATTTTATATTGATGTTTGGAATGACCTAGTCGAGTTCTCATGGTTTCATCGGCCAAAGGGCATTGGAGTTTGCGGTTTGATTAGTCACAAGTGAACATAAGATATTTTGTTAGCACTCATGGGTTGCCTCCTACAAAATACCTTTTCCAACTAGATTGCATTTTTATAGTTCAAGTTTAAGTTTTAATGGCTTTAAGGATTAATTTTTTGTCAGGTAGTTTATGTTTGTTTGTTCCTTGGCCAAGTTTTTCCCAACTGAGGCTAAGTGTGCTTTTGCTCTTANAAAGTGGTTGAATATATCTCTTTCACCCAAAGGGGATAGCCTAGCCCTCCTAAAGAGAAACAATTATCTGGGATGATCATCAACACTATCAAGGGAGCAGGTCCATACATCTTTAAAAGCATCGTCAGACACAAGCATCACGGTCTTTTCATCAAGACACCATGGATGAGAGTCGTACAATACTAAAGATATATTTTATTACTTTTCTCTTTGTATAAAAGAAAAGTCAAGCAAAGAGATAGTCATGCCTCTCTCTCTCTCTCTCTCTCTCTCTCTCTCTCTCTCTCTCTCTCTCTCCCTCTCTCTCTCCAAGAAAACCTTGTAGCTTGGAAAACCTATGATGAGTCTGATATTCTAGCTTACATGAGGCTAGAATTCAAGAGATAACTTCCGAGATCTCTTATGGGTCTTACATCTTACATCATCTCTCTCTCTTTCTCTTTTATCTTTCTCCGCAAAAGTAAAATCTTCACCAGTTCATATGCACTCATGAATGATACAAGATCGTAAACCATAAAAGGATTCAATATCTTAAAAGGTGTAGTGAGCATGAAGTTTATTCTCAGAATCTGCAAAAAAAAATCTTCTTCGTATAAGGAGAAACTGACGCGCCAAAACTTATCACGGCCCAAATCGATCTTACAACGGAAGTGCACGTGTCAAGTAGTAATGTGGTTAATAAGTACTACATATTGATCCCACGAGAAAAGCGTAAAAATCGTTTCTACAAACAAAAATACTAGTTTACAAATTTAGCTTACCTAGCCCCACGTATCACAAAGAGGGTTTTAAATCCTATGGTTCTAGCAAAATAAAGCAAGGGGAAGACAACAGAAACAAAAACTGCAGAAAGATTTTGTGAGCCCTACAAGATGTATGAGGTTCGTGCCTCTGTGATTTGAGGATCGTAGCAATCATGATTTTCCAACATGTTTTCCTAAATTATTGTTGTCAATCTAAGATATTGTACTCCTTATGCCTATGAGTAAGTCAAAAGAAACCTAGAATCTATGAAGTTGAGGCTTCCTTAATCCCCATTACATTCCGCATGACTTTTCTGATCGATTGGAATGATTGCAGAATTTCACTAGAATATGTCTATTCTCTTGTAATTCTATGATTAAACCTTAATTTTCACTATGCAACGATTAGAGGTCGTAGTTTTAAGAAATATTTTAACATCATAGTTGACTAGACTATGAGTAAATTAAGTTTAGAGGTTAACCAATAAGAAGGTCATGAAAGCTCAAAGAAAACGCTTAACAATAAAATATTACAAAAAAATCACAATAAATCTACTACCTTCTACATCATAGAGACAAAAAGAAGACTTTAGCCATGCATAGTTGAGAATATCACAGACACAAAATCCACGCAGATCATCATTGCAAGAGATAAGCAAAAGTAAAACTTAAAACAAATTCTTGTTCTCTCCACCAAAGCAGCACTTCTCCTTTTCGATGATGGTCGTCGATCCGGTCGGTGGATCGTGCCACCCTCCTCGTCCTTGTCGTTGTCGTTGTTGTTGTTGCTATTTAGGGCTATAAAGGATTCGAGCTTGAGCATGTTTGGCTCATTCCAATTTGGCTCGTGTTCGAAATGGCTCGTGAACAATGTGTTCGTTTTCAACTTGAATAGCATATTCATGTTCATGTTCAGCTCATGATCGGCTCGAGATAGGTTCGGTAGAATATAAAATGCCGCGAAATCACGCAAATAATACTGTGAATGGCGGAATAACAACAATAACACAACAATAACACCCAAGAAATACCCGCAATAACACTGATAACACCAATAACACCGTGGAATAACAACAATAACACCGCGAACGACAGAATAATAATTATAACACAGCTGGTGTTACTCGGTGTTATTTTGCAGCATTCTTTAACGCCAAGAATACAGCGGACGGATGACTAACACTGATAACAAAATAGATGTTACGTGGGTGTTATTCCATGGTTTTATTGGTGTTATCGATGTTATTCCATGGTGTTACACACGAAATAACACCATTAACATAATATTGAATATATTTGTATTTTTATTTATTTATTATTTATTTATTTATTTTAGAGCCAATTCGAGCCAAACACGAGTGAACAAATATTTGTTCGTGTTCGGCTCGTTTATATTTTGAGCTTAAAATTTTGTTCGTGTTGGGCTTGTTAAGCTTAACGAACGAGTCGAACATGAGTTGTTTAACGAGCCAAACACAAGTTGTTCGCAAACAACGAGCCATTTTAATAGCCCTATTCTGTTGTAGTGGAGTCGCCGATTTATTTACCATCGTATAGCCTCTCTCTCTCTCTCTCTCTCTCTCTCTCTCTCTTTGATCGTGTGAATGATCTGAAAATAGAAGAGATCCAAGAGCTGAGGCATAAAATGATGGGAACAAACAAAAGAGACACATAAGAAAAAAGCTTTCGAGAGGTGAACTTTGCGTAGAGAGCTCCAAAGCATTTGTCCTAGGTAAAATCGGCTCAGAATACTCCGGAGACAAAATTATGAAGAAACCCTTACAAAAACAAACCCCACAACCAAAGATTCAATTTTTTATACTTGTTATAAGATTCGTTTTTTTCTATAGGGACAAGCCCCTATAATTAATTACATCTTAAGCAACTATGAGTTACTTAAGAAAACTCCCAATTAAGTTTGTAGCTCGTCCTCAAAAAATTTAAATGTTATTTTTTTCAAGGGGTTTCAAAGTCTATCCTAAGGGGGCAGATGCTTGAAGGCTCAAAAGAGTCATATCGAGATCTTGAACTATTCTATGATTTTATNTAATGAATGATTGTAATGGCAACCAATACATGGATACAAATACATAAAATTTTGGTAATTTCTTACATATATTATACAAAGTTATATTAATGAATTCTGCCCATAAACATTGATGGATCATTTTTATTATTTTTCTTAACATTCTAGATGAAGTATGCAATCACCACAAGCTTTTTTAAATATGATTCTCAAGTAACCGTTAGATTGAAGTTCACCCTAATAGCATAACACTGAGTATACAATCTATGCAAAATTCAAAAGGTAGTGCTTGGCATGATATGTAGAGATGACACAAAATAATTCTAAAAGTGCATTAAAAATTTTTATAATTAACCATCATGTCATATCATTAGATTTCCTTTAACTTTGGATATAGTAAATGATGTATTTTAAATAGAAATATTTACCCATAACTCTTAATTCTTATGTATTTGTGTACTCAAATACGGTTGTATAGGAATTTTTTTGCACATTATCGAGCCCACTAGTTGAAGTAGTTGAATCGAGCTCACCTGCTAAAGTGGTTGAATATATCTCTTTCACCCAAAGGGGATAGCCTAGCCCTCCTAAAGAGAAACAATTATCTGGGATGATCATCAACACTATCAAGGGAGCAGGTCCATACATCTTTAAAAGCATCGTCAGACACAAGCATCACGGTCTTTTCATCAAGACACCATGGATGAGAGTCGTACAATACTAAAGATATATTTTATTACTTTTCTCTTTGTATAAAAGAAAAGTCAAGCAAAGAGATAGTCATGCCTCTCTCTCTCTCTCTCTCTCTCTCTCTCTCTCTCTCTCTCTCTCTCTCCCTCTCTCTCTCCAAGAAAACCTTGTAGCTTGGAAAACCTATGATGAGTCTGATATTCTAGCTTACATGAGGCTAGAATTCAAGAGATAACTTCCGAGATCTCTTATGGGTCTTACATCTTACATCATCTCTCTCTCTTTCTCTTTTATCTTTCTCCGCAAAAGTAAAATCTTCACCAGTTCATATGCACTCATGAATGATACAAGATCGTAAACCATAAAAGGATTCAATATCTTAAAAGGTGTAGTGAGCATGAAGTTTATTCTCAGAATCTGCAAAAAAAAATCTTCTTCGTATAAGGAGAAACTGACGCGCCAAAACTTATCACGGCCCAAATCGATCTTACAACGGAAGTGCACGTGTCAAGTAGTAATGTGGTTAATAAGTACTACATATTGATCCCACGAGAAAAGCGTAAAAATCGTTTCTACAAACAAAAATACTAGTTTACAAATTTAGCTTACCTAGCCCCACGTATCACAAAGAGGGTTTTAAATCCTATGGTTCTAGCAAAATAAAGCAAGGGGAAGACAACAGAAACAAAAACTGCAGAAAGATTTTGTGAGCCCTACAAGATGTATGAGGTTCGTGCCTCTGTGATTTGAGGATCGTAGCAATCATGATTTTCCAACATGTTTTCCTAAATTATTGTTGTCAATCTAAGATATTGTACTCCTTATGCCTATGAGTAAGTCAAAAGAAACCTAGAATCTATGAAGTTGAGGCTTCCTTAATCCCCATTACATTCCGCATGACTTTTCTGATCGATTGGAATGATTGCAGAATTTCACTAGAATATGTCTATTCTCTTGTAATTCTATGATTAAACCTTAATTTTCACTATGCAACGATTAGAGGTCGTAGTTTTAAGAAATATTTTAACATCATAGTTGACTAGACTATGAGTAAATTAAGTTTAGAGGTTAACCAATAAGAAGGTCATGAAAGCTCAAAGAAAACGCTTAACAATAAAATATTACAAAAAAATCACAATAAATCTACTACCTTCTACATCATAGAGACAAAAAGAAGACTTTAGCCATGCATAGTTGAGAATATCACAGACACAAAATCCACGCAGATCATCATTGCAAGAGATAAGCAAAAGTAAAACTTAAAACAAATTCTTGTTCTCTCCACCAAAGCAGCACTTCTCCTTTTCGATGATGGTCGTCGATCCGGTCGGTGGATCGTGCCACCCTCCTCGTCCTTGTCGTTGTCGTTGTTGTTGTTGCTATTTAGGGCTATAAAGGATTCGAGCTTGAGCATGTTTGGCTCATTCCAATTTGGCTCGTGTTCGAAATGGCTCGTGAACAATGTGTTCGTTTTCAACTTGAATAGCATATTCATGTTCATGTTCAGCTCATGATCGGCTCGAGATAGGTTCGGTAGAATATAAAATGCCGCGAAATCACGCAAATAATACTGTGAATGGCGGAATAACAACAATAACACAACAATAACACCCAAGAAATACCCGCAATAACACTGATAACACCAATAACACCGTGGAATAACAACAATAACACCGCGAACGACAGAATAATAATTATAACACAGCTGGTGTTACTCGGTGTTATTTTGCAGCATTCTTTAACGCCAAGAATACAGCGGACGGATGACTAACACTGATAACAAAATAGATGTTACGTGGGTGTTATTCCATGGTTTTATTGGTGTTATCGATGTTATTCCATGGTGTTACACACGAAATAACACCATTAACATAATATTGAATATATTTGTATTTTTATTTATTTATTATTTATTTATTTATTTTAGAGCCAATTCGAGCCAAACACGAGTGAACAAATATTTGTTCGTGTTCGGCTCGTTTATATTTTGAGCTTAAAATTTTGTTCGTGTTGGGCTTGTTAAGCTTAACGAACGAGTCGAACATGAGTTGTTTAACGAGCCAAACACAAGTTGTTCGCAAACAACGAGCCATTTTAATAGCCCTATTCTGTTGTAGTGGAGTCGCCGATTTATTTACCATCGTATAGCCTCTCTCTCTCTCTCTCTCTCTCTCTCTCTCTCTTTGATCGTGTGAATGATCTGAAAATAGAAGAGATCCAAGAGCTGAGGCATAAAATGATGGGAACAAACAAAAGAGACACATAAGAAAAAAGCTTTCGAGAGGTGAACTTTGCGTAGAGAGCTCCAAAGCATTTGTCCTAGGTAAAATCGGCTCAGAATACTCCGGAGACAAAATTATGAAGAAACCCTTACAAAAACAAACCCCACAACCAAAGATTCAATTTTTTATACTTGTTATAAGATTCGTTTTTTTCTATAGGGACAAGCCCCTATAATTAATTACATCTTAAGCAACTATGAGTTACTTAAGAAAACTCCCAATTAAGTTTGTAGCTCGTCCTCAAAAAATTTAAATGTTATTTTTTTCAAGGGGTTTCAAAGTCTATCCTAAGGGGGCAGATGCTTGAAGGCTCAAAAGAGTCATATCGAGATCTTGAACTATTCTATGATTTTATGCTTTTATCAATGGTTTATCCCTTGCTCCAAGTTTTGAATGTCTGTCCCAGCAAAACAGAGTTAGCACACCCTATTAACATGAGAAGTAAATCTAGGGTGACGGCTGTCTTTTATCTTCAACAGCCCTGCAAAATAGAGTTAGAAAAAAAAGGTATTTGTTCAGTGATTTAGTTTTTTTATTTTTTTATTTTAGACAACTCGGTTATGATGCCCATGGTTTTTCATCATCTCAGGGTTGTTAGTTTTCTGATCTACTTAGACCGAGAGGCGGTCAAACTACTCTGCATGAAAGATTCTTGTCATTGGTTGCGTCGTTCAAGAGATCTTCATAGACCCGAGAAGCAAGGTTAAAGTTGTGTTAGATGATCTTTGTTCATTAGGTTTCATTTGAGTTTTGATTTCTTTTCTGAATTTTAGTGGTTAAAAATTTTAGGTTGCTCAAGACTTATTAGTTGATTAGATTTTTTATTTTATATTGATGTTTGGAATGACCTAGTCGAGTTCTCATGGTTTCATCGGCCAAAGGGCATTGGAGTTTGCGGTTTGATTAGTCACAAGTGAACATAAGATATTTTGTTAGCACTCATGGGTTGCCTCCTACAAAATACCTTTTCCAACTAGATTGCATTTTTATAGTTCAAGTTTAAGTTTTAATGGCTTTAAGGATTAATTTTTTGTCAGGTAGTTTATGTTTGTTTGTTCCTTGGCCAAGTTTTCCCCAACTGAGGCTAAGTGTGCTTTTGCTCTTAAATGAGAAGTCAAACACTCTTTAACCTCCAGTCACCTAGATCTGAGTTAAGTTCATATTAGCCTGAGTTAGGTTGGATTTATCTCGAATAAATTCCTAACCAGTTTGAGTTAGCTCGGGTTCATCTTGGGTTGACTTCAAATTGGCTTAAGTCAACCAAAATTTAACAGGATTGGCCTATATTAGCTCAATTTGATTGGGGTCAAGCTAAGCCTAACTGATTTGAACTAACTCGGGGTTGAACCGAGTTGATCCAAATTAGGTTGAATTAACTTTAAGTTACTAGAGGTAAATTGGGTTGATTCAAGTTAGGCCTCCTGAGTTGAGTCAGATCTAACTTAAGTTAGATGAAGTCCAAGTTAATCTAGATTTGATTCATTCTTTAATAGAATAAAGTTTAAGTTGAGTTAAACTTAAACAATTTAATTTATATGTTAAGCTTGTTAAAGATGAGTGGGTCATGAATATGACCAAAATTATTTAAGCAAATTCAAATTCTTGTTTTCAAGCATTTTTGTCGAAATCTAGCATCAAATTAACTTCTATCAAATTGTCGTAACTAAGGTACGAGCTATTTTTTAGGCAAACATTTTATCTTGTGATTAGCTAATCACTAGGCTATTCTAATATGTTGTGAGTTTTCAAGGAAATGGATGCCCAAATGAGTTGTCAAAATCATCTCTTGAGTATGGGTCAAGTTATGATGAACTCTTAATCCCAATTATTGGTAGCGGAAATAATATTAGTGAACACTATGATTTTAGCATTGTATGAGAATCCAACACATACTCAGATAATATTAGTGACATGTAGATAAACTAGAAGTTTTTTTCGTGGAAAACTCTAAAATGAGAAAAATCCACAAGGTATAGCCTAGTCATAAAGAATTTATTTGTTCGTATGCAGGAGGACTTGTTGCACAACGATCGGGAACGGTTGTATGTGTTGGAACTTCCTTGTATCTTCTTTGAAGTACATCACTGCATGGTGTTCAGGATGAAGCTCTACCTCATAGTATGCTTCATTACTTTTTGATGTTGGCTGCTACTCTACCCAATGTTTTGTTACTCCACAATGTCGCTACTTCACACAGTGTTTCATTACCGCACAACGTTGGTTGTTGTTCAGCTAGGTGCTCCATTACTCTGTAGCGCTGGTTGTAGTTCAATGATCCACTTCATTACTCTGCAGAGGGAGGACGATGGTGGTTGATGACAACTAGTGAGCAGTGGTCAGCAGTGATCGGTAATCGGTAGGTGGTGGGAGGTGTTCATCAGATATTTGGTGTAGAACATCAGACTTCAGCTCTATCTTCCCCCGATTCTCTTCCAAGCCTAGATCTTAATCTCCTTTCACAATGGTATAACTGCGCACCCCACATACGGTGTAAAAATGCACCCTGAATATGGTATAACGACGAACACCGAATATAGTGCAATAATGCAACTCAATGACTGTGTAACAATGCACCCCAAATTTGGTGTGAAGACACCTTANGTCGGTAATCGGTAGGTGGTGGGAGGTGTTCATCAGATATTTGGTGTAGAACATTAGACTTCAGCTCTATCTTCCCCTGATTCTCTTCCAACCCTAGATCTTAATCTCCTTTCACAATGGTATAACTGCGCACCCCACATACGGTGTAAAATGCACCCTGAATATGGTATAACGACAAACACCGAATATAGTGCAATAATGCAACTCAATCACTGTGTAACAATGCACCCAAAATTTGGTGTGAAGACACCTTATAAAGATGATGCAATGGAACAACCAAATGACGGTGCAACAAAGTATCACAATAGGGTGCAATAATGTGCTCTTAAAGACGGTAAAACAAAGCACCCCAAAGTCAGTCGCTTTGTCTGGACTCCTAAAGTTCTTTTTTTTGCAGCCCACCACTATGACTTTTGTGACCACATATGACCTACATAGCTCAAAGCTTGTGCCGCTCCCGACTTTGGCCCCTATGACATATGAATGTCATTACAACTCACCACTATGGCATATGTCATCAAATACGAACTATTTGACCTATAACTAATGCAGTCATGGCTGAACCTACCTTGTGGCGAGATGGGGGGGGAGAGCGATTGGCCCCCTGAAAAAGAAAATTTATTTTTAGCTATGCGTTTTGGCCCCCTAATTATGCACCCCACATTAAATATGATGATGCCTCCTAAAGACGATGCAACAACAAATCCCTTTGATGGTGTAACAACTGACCTCACATACAATGCGACAACGCCTCCCGAAAATGATGTAACAACACATCATAAATACAGTACAAAGACAAACCGCGAAAGGGGTGTAGCAAGTCACCACACATATGGAGCTATGACGCCTCCCAATAATAATGTAAAAATGCACCNCTCGATAAGAAAATTGAAATTATCAGATCAATTATGAATCAGAAATATTAAACTGATTCGATAAGAAAATTGAAATTATTGGATCAATTATGAATCAGAAATATTAAACTGATTCGATAAGAAAATTGAAATTATTGGATCAATTATGAATCAGAAATATTAAACTCATTCAAAGTAGAAATTGAAATTATCGGATCAATTATGAAAAATTATGAATCAGAAGTATCAAACTGATTCGANATCTCTTAGTAGTTTTACTTGACCCCCTTGATATTTTTATTCGCCTAACGGTCTCACAGTAAAAAGAAAAAGCAAGGATGGTCTCATCATGAGAAGAAAAAGCTGGCACAATCCATAGAATAAGCCAATGAGATGAAAGCAATTCGTACAAGAGCTCTACATGTGTAGGTTCCAATGGAGAAGAAGGAAACTCAAGACAAGAGGGTGAAAAATGGAGTTTTATGGGAGAACACTATTATATAGTGGGCAAAGATTTCCTCAACACCACGTGACAGATTCATGGATGGGAGGGAGAGCAGCTAACCATATCGTGGGATCACATGCCACCATGGTAAATGGAAGCTAATAGGAACCTCGAGGAAACTAATCTATAAGATGGTTGAAGTGCATATAAAGAGAAAAGTTGAAGCAGATTTTAGATCCAGACAACATTTAATATTTATTCTTTATAGAAATTATTTTAGAATTTATTTTTTACTTTTGAATATATCATATCACGTTCAATCTTTTAGTATTTTAAAAGTTTTTGTGATGTGAGCTTTATATTTCATATTTAATTTTTTTTAAAATTAATTGTTAAATCTTGAACTAATGTTTCAAACATGTTAAACCGATTTAGTTGAGTTTAATCTTAAATTAGCATTATTTAGAATTTAACAACATCTGAATTTGATAAATCCGAATTTAGTGGATTTACAAATCATATTTAAATAAATCCTGGTTGTAGCTAAATTGCTTTCTTATCATTATCTAATTTATTTTGTTTTCTCTAAGACAAGGCACGAAAAATCATTACGTCCATCTCGTCAGGGCGCAGCTCGTCGTCTAGGCGATAGGCGTAATAATCTCTCAAAGAGCACAGAGAGAACAGAGCGATCCGCAATGTCAAATTTTTGGGGGGTTACCTCTTTAGCTCCTAGAAATTAATATTATAGAGACATAAATAGATTATCTATGATTCATGCTCTACAATATGCATTTTTTTCCCATAAAAAACTAAATCAATTAAGCCATAATAATGATTATTTTGTAATTATTTTTATTTGTCTTTATTAGGGATACCAAATAAACAATTTATTTTTGTTCAACATTATTTCTTTTGTTTTATTAGTATATTAAGCATTATGTGGTGATCACAATTGGTTCTCTACCAGAAGCCTCTAGTTCTTCAACCCCATGCACTCCCATATACTCTTTTATTTTAAAAATGTTGACAATACTCTTNAGTAGTTTTACCTGACCCCCTTGATATTTTTATTCGCCTAACGGTCTCACTGTAAAAAGAAAAAGCAAGGATGGTCTCATCATGAGAAGAAAAAGCAGGCACGATCCATAGAATAAGCCAATGAGATGAAAGCAATTCGTACAAGAGCTCAACATGCATAATTTTCAATGGAGAAGAAAGAAACTCAAGGCAAGAGGGTGAAAAATGGAGTTTTATGGAAGAACACTATTATATAGTGGGCAAAGATTTCCTCAACACTACGTGACAGATTCATGGATGGGAGGGAAAGCAGCTAACCATATCGTGGGATCACATGCCACCATGGTAAATGGAAGCTAATAGGAACCTCGAGGAAACTAATCTATAAGATGGTTGAAGTGCATATAAAGAGAAAAGTTGAAGCAGATTTTAGATCAAGACAACATTTAATATTTATTCTTTATAGAATTTATTTTAGAATTTATTTTTTACTTTTGAATATATCCTATCAAGTTCAGTCTTTTAGTATTTTAAAAGTTTTGTGATGTGAGCTTTATATTTCATATTTAATTTTTTTAAAAAAATTAATTGTTAAATCTTGAACTAATGTTTCAAACATGTTAAACCGATTTAGTTGAATTTAATCTTAAATTAGAATTATTTAGAATTTAACAACGTCTGAATTTGATAAATCCGAATTTAATAGATTTACAAATCATATTTAAATAAATCCTGGTTGTAGCTAAATTGCTTTCTTATCATTATCTAATGTATTCTGTTTTCTCTAACACAAAGCACAAAAAATTATTACGTCCGTCTCGTCAGGGCGCAGCTCGTCGTCCAGGCGACAGGCGTAATAATCTCTTAGAGAGCACAGAGAGAACAGAGCGATCCGCAATGTCAAATTTTTGGGTGGTTACCTCTTTAGCTCCTAGAAATTAATATTATAGAGACATAAATAGATTATCTATGATTCATGCTCTACAATATGCATTTTTTTCCCATAAAAAACTAAATCAATTAAGTCATAATAATGATTATTTTGTAATTATTTTTATTTGTCTTTATTTGGCATACCAAATAAACAATTTATTTTTTGCTCAACATTATTTCTTTTGTTTTAGTAGTATATTAAGCATTATGTGGTGATCACAATTGGTTCTCTACTAGAAGCCTCTAGTTCTTCAACCCCATGCACTCCCATATACTCTTTTATTTTAAAAATGTTGACAATACTCTTTTATTTAAAAAAATGGCCGATATTATGTCTTTACTCTTAAAAATAATTGATTGTCTTTATTTAAGAAAAAAATGTCTAATGGTGTGCCTTTATTTTAAAAAAATGTCAGATTATTTATAAATTTAAAGATAAAAGAATTGGTGATTCATATTATTTATAAATTTAATTTTTTTTTTGTTAATAAGTTTGCTCCTTCTCAAAAAAGAGATTGGTTCCGCCCCACAGACGCTATTGCAGCTCATCACAACGACTTATGTGGCCAACTGCAGCCTACTTTGCCCACAGCTCACACATCTCCCAACTCTGGACCTTGTAACCTACAGGCACCATCGCAGCTCACCACTACACTTATATGACCAACTACGGTCTATGTAGCTCATAGGTTGTACAGCTCCCAGCTCCGGACCCCGCGATGTATGAATGTCATCACAGCTCACCATTACAGTCTATGTGACCAACTATGGCTTGCGTATCTCACAGCTCATGCAACTCCCAACTCTGATTTCTACAACCTATAGAGGTTATCCCAACTCACTGTTATGACCATCATAATCAACTACGGTTTACGTGGCTCACAACTAGAACTGGGCGTTGAGCCGGTCGAGTTGGCGTGGGCCGGAATTAGTCGGGTTTTGACTAGTAAAAGCGAGTTTGGGTGGGCTTGAGCTAGGATTTTATTTATAACTTCATAGTCAGACCCGACCACTAAATGGGTCGGGNGGTCGTAAAGCTCCCGACTCCGGACCCCGCGACGTATGAAAGTCATCACAGCTCACCATTACAGTCTATGTGACCAACTATGGCTTGCGTATCTCACAGCTCATGCAACTCCCAACTCTGAATTCTACAACCTATAGAGGTTATCCCAACTCACTGTTATGGCCATCATAACCAACTACGGTTTACGTGGCTCACAACTAGAACTGGGCGTTGAGCGGGTCGAGTTGGCGTGGGCCGAAATTATTCGGGATTTGACTAGTAAAAGCTAGTTTGGGTGGGCTTGAGCTAGGATTTTATTTATAACATCCTAGTCAGACCCGACCACTAAATGGGTCGGGTCGGGCCACGAGCAGCTATGGGCTTTAGAAGAAAAGTGATTTTCTTAATACCAAAAAATAAATAAATAATAAAACCTTTAATATTTTCTAAAGTTGTTGAATTAAAATATTAAGAAATATATGTAATATGAACATTTGAAACATGAAAAGATGTGTGACAAGGGTTTTTAATTAATTTTATATGTACTAATTTTACTTATTCATTTAAGTGAATTTAAAAGTAAATATATACACACAAAATACGTGGAGTTGTGTAAAATACCGAAAATAACAAAAAAAGAAAATTTACATACTTACTACTCATCAATTTCTATTTAATTACATATCTAACACCTAAACTTCAATTTTTACATATTTGACATCTTATATATCCCTGAAAGTTGTATTTCATTTTAAGAAAAAAATTAAAAATGATAATTTTTATGTGATATGAAAGATTTGGTTGGTATTAATATAAAAATCAAAATTTATGGCTAGATAAAAAAAGAAAAAATGAGGAAATTAATCACCTCAAAAACTTGCAATCGCGAAATATATTTATGAGGTTGGGCCAATGGGCGGGCCGAGCGTGGAGCTAGTCGAGCTCATTCGGGTTTTGACAAAGTTAAAGCAGGTTTGGGCCAGGCAGAGCCTGCAAAACTTTAATTTTTTTCATAGCTAAGCCTGCCCATTCTAAACAAACTTTCGGCGAGTTTGTCGGGCCGCCCTCTCAATGCCCAGGTCTACTCACAACTCGTACAACTCCTGACTCCGACCTTAACAACAGATGAATGTCATCACTACAGCCTATGCGACCATTTACAACCTACATGATCTACAACTTTTGCAGCACTCGACTCTGGTCTTTGAGTCCTACGGGCGTCATCACAGCTCATCACTACAGCCTATTGAATCAATTATAACTCATGTGGTTCACAACTGCTGCAACTTCCTACTACGATCTATACGACAAGCTGATGTTACAACCACCATCTACAACGTTACGACGGACCACCTCATCCAAAACCTATCACCAAAAACTACATTCATTACAATATAGTATGACCATTATCAATAAACTATTATAATACACTTAAAATGATTAACTTTATAACTATATCTTTCCTAATTCAAAATAATAGCTGACTTTATACTCATCATTTAATTTTTAGGAATTGACAGGCATGATCTTGACCTAATATCAATAGATTTACGGGAGAAAATCATTAATTTTAATTAAAATTTCAAATTCATTGACCTGCTCGGATCTCAGCGCTAATCCCGTTTGACTCAAAATCCCTAATTAACAAACAGTTTGCATAATTGGTACAATTTATACGGATAAGGCGTTACTTTGAATCTTAATTCCTCATCTAATTCTACAAAAAAAAAAATTTATAGATAATATGATAAATTTTAATGGAAATTCATAATTTTAGATTATTTATCAATTTTTAAGGGAGGCCTATAAACTTTCACGAAGATTGTGATTAGGGGTGTAAACGAACCGAACACGAATGAATAAAGCTTGTGTCCATGTTCAGTTCGTTTGAAATTTAGTTTATTTGAAATAAGCTCGTGTTCGAAATTGTTCGTGCAGTCACTGTTCGTGTTCGTTTCTTAACGAACGAGCCAAACACAAGTTCTTCCCGAAGGACTAGCCAGTTTGACGTCCCTAATATTAATATATTNAAAATATATGTAATATGAACATTTGAAACATGAAAAGATGTGTGACAAGGGTTTTAAATTGATTTTGTATGTACTAATTTTACTTATACATTTAAGTGAATTTAAAAGTAAATATATACACACTAAATATGTGGAGTTGAGTAAAATACCGAAAATATCAAAAAAAGAAAATTTACATACATACTACTCATCAATTTCTATTTAATTACATATCTAACACCTAAACTCTAATTTTTACATATTTGACATCTTATATATCCATGAAAGTTATATTTCATTTTAAGAAAAAAATAAAAATGATAATTTTTATGTGATATAAAAGATTTGGTTGGTATTAATATAAAAATCAAAATTTATGACTAGATAAAAAAGGAAAAAAATGAGAAAATTAATCACCTCAAAAACTTGCAATCGGGAAATATATTTATGAGGTTGGGCCAATGGGCGGGCCGAGCGTGGAGCTAGTCGAGCTCATTCGGGTTTTGACAAAGTCAAAGCAGGTTTGGGCCAGGCAGAGCCTGCAAAAATTTATTTTTTTTCATAGCTAAGTCTGCCCATTCTAAACAAACTTTCGACGAGTTTGTCGGGCCGACCTCTCAATGCCCAGGTCTACTCACAACTCGTACAAATCCTGACTCTGACCTTAACAATAGATGAATGTCATCACTACAACCTATGTGACCAACTACAACCTACATGATCTACAACTTGTGCAGCTCTAGACTCTGGTCTTTGAGGCCTACGGGCGTCATCACAGCTCATCACTACAGCCTATTGAATCAATTACGACTCATGTGGTTCACAATTGTTGCAACTTCCTACTACGATCTATACGACAAGCCGATGTTACAACCACCATCTACAACGTTACGACGGACCACCTCATCCAAAACCTATCACCAAAAACTACATTCATTACAATATAGTATGACTATTATCAATGAACTATCGTAATACATTTAAAATGATTAACTTTATAAGCCTATCTTCCCTAATTCAAAATAATAGCTGACTTGTATGCTCATCATTTAATTTTTAGGGATTGACAGGCATGATCATGACCTAATATCAACCCTAGATATACGTGAGAAAATCATTAATTTTAATTAAGATTTCAAAGTCATTGACTTGCTCGGATCTCAGCGCTAATCCTGTTTGGGTCAAAGTCAAAATCCTCTAATTAACAAACAGTTTGCATAATTGGTACAATTTATACGGATAAGGCGTTACTTTGAATCTTAATCCCTCATCTAATTCGACAAAAAAAAAATTATAGATAATATGATAAATTTTAATGGAAATTCATAATTTTAGATTATTTATCAATTTTTAAGGGAGACCTATAAACTTTCACGAAGATTGTGATTAGGAGTGTAAACGAACCGAACACGAACGAATAGAGCTTGTGTTCATGTTCGGTTCGTTTGAAATTTAGTTTATTTGAAATAAGCTCGTGTTCGAAATTGTTCGTGAAGTCACTGTTCGTGCTCGTTTCTTAACGAACGAGTCAAACACAAGTTCTTCCCGAAGGACTAGCCAGTTTGACGTCCCTAATATTAATATATTTAAATCATATATTATATTAATTATATAACTTATATTATATAAATACATAGTATCTATATTTGTATATTACTAATATAGTATATTAATATATTATTATTATTAATTATACAAAAGTTTTGCTTGACAATAAAGAATGACAAACATTATGAGCAACTCTTATTTCCCAATTGTTATTGAAGGTGTAAGTGACTCAGACTGGCTTGAGCTCATCTTATCAACAAGCTCATGAGATGAGCATAGCAAGCCACCCGCTCGAGCTCAAGCTCAAACTCAAGCTCATTTATCATATGAGCTTGAGTTTAAGCTTAGCTTAACTCGACTCAAAATCTTACTAATTTAGCATAATTATATTAATTAATTTTTTCATTAATTTCATTGTTTACGACCAATGCCCATTTTTTGTTGACTCAACATTCCTGCAACACCTGCCCAATCCAAGTCGTAGCTAATCGAGCATTCGAGCAAAGCTCATGCCGAGCATAACTAACACATGCCGAGCTCGAGCTTTAGGTCATGAACTCGTATAAAGCTTGAGCCAAGCATACATCATACAAGTCAAACAAATTTGTAATCTATTAATGCCTTTAAAATATGGCTTGTACATAAATTGGACTCGTTTTCAGTCCTTGGCAGCCAACTTCTCACAACAAAAATTNATATCTATATTTGTATATTACTAATGTAGTATATTAATATATTATTATTATTAATTATACAAAAGCTTTGCTTGACAATAAAGAATGACAAACATTATGAGCAACTCTTATTACCCAATTGTTATTGAAGGTGTAAGTGACTCAGACTGGCTTGAGCTCATCTTATCAACAAACTCATGAGATGAGCTTAGCAAGCCACCCGCTCGAGCTCAAGCTCACACTCAAGCTCATTTATCATATGAGCTCGAGTTTAAGCTTAGCTTAACTCGACTCAAAATTTTACTAATTTAGTATAATCATATTAATTAATTTTTTCATTAATTTCATTGTTTACGACCAATGCCCATTTTTTGTTGACTCAACATTCCTGCAACACCTGCTCAATCCAAGTCGTAGCTAATCGAGCATTTGAGCCATGCTCATGCCGAGCATAACTAACGCATGCCGAGCTCGAGCTTTAGGTCATGAACTCCTATAAAGCTTGAGCCAAGCATACATCATACAAGTCAAACAAATTTGTAGTCTATTAATGCTTTTAAAATATGGCTTGTACATAAATTGGACTCGTTTTCAGTCCTTGGCAGCCAACTTCTCACAACAAAAATTAGGTATTATTATTTAATGAATTAGATATATTAAAAAGCTTTTGACATATGTAAATAATAATTTAATTGTTTAATGGAGAATTTGAATGAATAAATCAGCTCAACCCCTCATTCCAAGTGCAAAATTAGTTGCTCGACCTGTATTTGACTTTGGGTGGCTGAATTAATTGGATATAAAATATAAAATCATTAAACAAAACATAAATTGTGTAATTTTAAATCATTTTATTATTAAACTTAGGGCCCGTTTGAGGCAGCTTAATTGGTGCGGTGGCGTTTTGAAAACGCACCTGATCTGTTTGGGTAAGCTGCGTTTTGGCAACTTATGAATTTTCAAAAAGCCGAAAATTGTGTTTTCACACCACACCAGTCTAGGTGCGGTGGCAGCTTTCTGACAGCGATATAGTTTTTCCAAAAAAATAAAAAATTTGTAATAGCACCTAGCTTATCAGCAGATTATTCAATAAGCTGCAGCTGCCCCAAACAGACTCTTAATTCTATGTTATTTTTATTTTATTTTTCTCAAATGAAAATAATATTTATGAGACTTTTTTCTTTTTCCTACGATCACAAGATACAAGGGGCATTTACATGATACATACCAACAAATTCTTATGTATTTACATTTTTGGAAAAAAAATATCACATCAGGACTTCTGATGCATTCAGAGTCTAATGCTGGGACACCATGTGTCAAGTGAGCTCCACTGTTTTTAACACATGACAATACCTGTGTATTACGATGGGGCCCACTTGACATGTGGCGCCCCACCATTGGACTCCGAACGCAAACTGCGTTATGAGTCGTGATGTAATATTGTCTCTGTTTTCTGACCATTCAGTTGGGTACACTGGGGATATATTTCTGATATATTTTAGGTGTATTCCGGATGTACACTATTAATTCGCATGTATGAATGACCGCTCGTTAATATTTTATCGATTAACTCGGCTCACCTTGGCACATCTGCATCATTTGATCCCCGATTAGGATATTTTAATTAATTAATTTATTTATTATAATTTTATTTTTATATTGCAATTTTGCTTTAGGCACGGGATTGTTTAATTTAAATTCATTAGTGAAATAATTTATTATCAATTTGTTTAAATTTAGATTAATTAATTAAAAATGATNCTTAATTCGCATGTATGAATGACCGCTCGTAATATTTTATCGATTAACTCGGCTCACCTTGGCACATCTGGATCATTTGATCCCCGATTAGGATATTTTAATTAATTTATTTATTTATTATAATTTTATTTTTATATTGCACTTTTGCTTTAGGCACGGCATCGTATAATTTTTTTTGCCTGTTAAATATTTAAAATTAATTTAAATTCATTAGTGAAATAATTTATTATCAATTTGTTTAAATTTAGATTAATTAATTAAAAATGATTATTATAATTAGAATATTATACAATATATAAATCGTATTATATTAATGATGGTTTATAAACATTCGGAAGAAATATTTTCTAAATAAAGAAATATATAATATTTTTTTAGAGCAACATATATATATATAATTTAAATTCAATAGAGAAATATTTCAAACCACTTGAAATTTTATTTTTACATGCATAATACTTTACGTATAGATGGAAAGATGGATTTGATTATTAAAAAATGATAAGGAGGGTTACTTTTCATATGATATTTGTAATTATGCAAAATTTTAATGTGAGATAAGTAAATATAAAAATTTTGGATGCTATGGATACAAAAGCCTCTAAATATTTTGATAAAAAAATACATTTAAATTCATTAAGTTTAGTTTATATTTGACTAAAATTCAACTTAAATTTTTGTTGCTTGATTTACAATGTTTGGCCATATTCATCTAATCATCTTTGTTATTCATCATCAAACAAACATTGTTATAAATTAAGGGTTTGTTTGGGTCAACTACAGCTTATTGAATAATATGTAGATAAGCTGATTAAAAATAATCTGCCGATAAGCTAGGTGAGGTGGCTATTATAAATTTTTTTTTTTTTTGGGAAAAACCGAACCGTAGGCAGAAAGCTGTCACCGCACCTATATATGTGCGGTGTGAAAATGTTGTTTTCAGCATTTTGAAAATGCATAAGCTGCCAAAATGCTGTTTACCCAAATAAGTTAGGTGTGTTTTCAAAACGCCACCGCTCCAAATGAACTGCCCCAAACGAACCCTAATTGTGGTCAGATTACTACTTTATAGCCGTCGCAGCTCATTTGTTACAACACAATCAAACATCATATGACTTATTATCTTAATCATCATCGACACCTTCCACCACTTCTTCAACATTTTCTACAACGATCCTGCAAGATAAATATTGTTAGGTATGACTCATATATCATAAATGGGACAGATGCTGGAGCGGAGCGGAGCCCATAACCGGAGTCCAATCGGGGGAGTTTCATCATGTGGGTTGGGGGTGCGGGGGTAACACCTCGCAGTTTGGTACAGAGGTAATTTAAGTAATTACATATTGTACTATAGGGTTATATATATGTCATGTTTGTAACCCTATGTGAGATTCTGAGATTATGACTCTTGTATTTTGCACTCTTTTCCGAATATTGAAAAGGAAGTCGCCACTCTGGTCCCGATGACGTAGGCATATTTGCCGAATCTCGTAAATCTCTGCGTGTTCTTCTTTGTTCCTGCGCCGCCGAAACTTTTTGTGTCGATTCTTATTTTTTTTCGCCCTAATTTCTCAACAAATATATTATCCTCCCCTTTATAATTCATTTTCATATTTTTCCTATTTAAATAGAAGATTGTGCTTTTATAACTTTACCCATATAGATCTTTCCCATAAAATTAAAATATAATTTCTTTTCCTCTTTGGCAGTAAATTTTCTTACACACGATGAACATAATTTAAATTATTTCATAAATATTTACTAGGGTTATTATTTTGTTCGATTATGTAGGAACTAAATATTTATGCTTTTTTATTATAACTAAAATGAGTTTGTGACCACCTACAATGAGTGCCCAAAACTTACAAGCCTACAAGAAAAAATCAAAATAAATAAATATACTTTGATTTTGTCTTTTTGAGTCATTTCTCATGATCTTTTCTTTTTTATCTTTAATTAAATTTTCTTACTCTTTTTGGATGATTGAGTTTGATTTCTATATATTGTTTCTTTTGTGGTTTTGGGGTTGTTTTGTGTGGTTTGATTCCTTTGCGGATTAATGTTATTTGTTGATTTGGGGGGCAACTCGAATACTGTTCGGGTTTTGGTTCGATCTGCTTGATGACTTTCAATGATTTTTAGTTTCTGGGTAGTTGTTTGATGAAGTGGCTTTTTGATTTAGCTTTTGAGTTTTGGGGTTATTCTTTATGGGTTGATCCCTTTGTTGATTGTTGCTACTTGTTTATTTAGATGACTGTCTGGTTACTGTTTCAGTTTTAGCTAGNTTTTGATTTTGTCTTTTTGAGTCATTTCTCATGATCATTTCTTTTTCATCTTTAATTAAATTTTCTTACTCTTTTTGGATGATTGAGTTTGATTTCTATATATGGTTTCTTTTGTGGTTTTGGGGTTGTTTTGTGTGGTTTGATTCCTTTGCGAATTAATGTTACTTGTTGATTTGGGAGGCAGCTCGAATACTGTTCGGGTTTTGGTTCGATCTGCTTGATGACTTTCAATGATTTTTAGTTTCTGGGTGGTTGTTTGATGAAGTGGCTTTTTGATTTAGCTTTTGCGTTTTGGGGTTATTCTTTATGGGTTGATCCCTTTGTTGATTGTTGCTACTTGTTTATTTAGATGACTGTCTGGTTACTGTTTCAGTTTTAGCTAGATCTCCTTGATTTTTAGAGGTTATTTTTACTTTCGGGGAGGCTGGCTGATGATGCTGATGTACGGTTTGAAGCTGTTCGGATTTGTATTTGTTTTAGGTGGAAGGAGTTCAGTTATTTTCTCACGTATCTTCTTTGGTTTTGCAGATACTTATTAGAATCATTATCTTTCAGGCTATATTTTAGGTTTAAGTTACAATGTTCNATATTTGTTTTAGGTGGAAGGAGTTCAGTTATTTTCTCACGTATCATCTTTGGTTTTGCAGATACTTATTAGAATCATTATCTTTCAGGCTATATTTTAGGTTTAAGTTACAATGTTCTCATTCTTTTTCGAGTGATTTTGCTACTTTTTAGAGATTTTATTATGGTATTTTCCTTATAATTAAATGTGGAAGAGAACTTAGTTTCAACCAATTATTGCAAGGAAGTGCTAAGATTTTGTTTCTTTGACTTTAGGTTGGAGTTGCTCTCTATAGTTTTGGGTTTGGCTGAGCTTATATGTTTACCTATATTTATTATTCATAAATTTGGACTTTATTTTTCTTCTATGACAATTGTCATGTATAGACTTCGAACTTCTATTAGGAGGGAATATTGATAAAAGTGAATAAAGACATGAAGGTCGAGTTTCAAGGACCGATCGCCGGCCGAAAATTTGAAGATAAATAATCATCAAAATAACTTGATAAACTGTCATATATATATATATATATATATATATATATATATNCAATTTTTATGGATTTACCTATCTCACCCTCGAAAGTTTATTTTATATGCATAGCACCTTACTTATAGATGGAAAGATGGATTTGACTATTAAAAAATGATAAGGAGGGTTACTTTTCATATGATATTTGTAATTATGAAAATTTTGATGTGAGATAAATAAATATAAAAATTTTAGATGCTATGGATATAAAAGCCTCTAAATATTTTGATAAAAAAATACATTTAAATTCATTAAGTTTAGTTTATATTTGACTAAAATTCAACTTAAATTTTTGTTGCTTGATTTACAATGTTTGGCCATATTCGTTTAACCATCTTTGTTATTCATCATCAAACAATCATTGTTATAAATTAAGGGTCTGGGGCAGCTGCAACTTATTGAATAATCTGCAAATAAGCTAATTAAAAATAATCTTTCGATAAGCTATGCGAGGTGGCTATTACAAATTTTTATTTTTTTGGAAAAACTGAACCGCAGCCAGAAAGCTGTCACCGCACCTATATAAGTGCAGTGTGAAAACGCTGTTTTTAGCGTTTTGAAAACGCATAAGCTGCCAAAAGGCATTTTACACATACAGGTCAGGTGTGTTTTCGAAACGCCACCGCTCCAAATGAACCACTCCAAACGAATCCTATTTGTGGTCAGATTACTACTTTATAGTCGTCGCAGCTCATTTGTTACAACACAATCAAACATCATATGACTTATTATCTTAATCATCATCGACACCTTCTACCACTTCTTCAACATTCTCTATTACGATCCTACAATATAAATATTGTTAGGTATGACTCATATATCATAAATGGGACAGATGCTGGAGCGGAGCGGAGCCCACGAGCGGAGTCCAATCGGGGGAGTTTCATTATGTTGGTTGGGGGTGCGGGGGTAACACCCCGCAGTTTGGTACAGGGAAAATATAAGTAATTACATATTGTACTATAGGGTTATATATATGTCATGTTTGTAACCCTATGTGAGATTCTGAGATTATGAATCTTCTATTTGCACTCTTTTCTGAATATTGAAAAGGATGTCGCCGCTCTGCTCCCGATGACGTAGGCATCTTTGCCGAATCTCGTAAATCTCTGTGTGCTCTTATTTGGCAGTAAATTTTCTCCACTTTATAATTCATTTTCATATTTTTCCTATTTAAATAGAAGATTGTGCTTTTATAACTTTACCCATATAGATCTTTCCCATAAAATTAAAATATAATTTCTTTTCCTCTTTGGCAGTAAATTTTCTTACACACGATGAACATAATTTAAATTATTTCATAAATATTTACTAGGGTTATTATTTTGTTCGATTATGTAGGAACTAAATATTTATGCTTTTTTATTATAACTAAAATGAGTTTGTGACCACCTACAATGAGTGCCCAAAACTTACAAGCCTACAAGAAAAAATCAAAATAAATAAATATATTTTGATTTTGTCTTTTTGAGTCATTTCTCATGATCATTTCTTTTTCATCTTTAATTAAATTTTCTTACTCTTTTTGGATGATTGAGTTTGATTTCTATATATGGTTTCTTTTGTGGTTTTGGGGTTGTTTTGTGTGGTTTGATTCCTTTGCGAATTAATGTTACTTGTTGATTTGGGAGGCAGCTCGAATACTGTTCGGGTTTTGGTTCGATCTGCTTGATGACTTTCAATGATTTTTAGTTTCTGGGTGGTTGTTTGATGAAGTGGCTTTTTGATTTAGCTTTTGCGTTTTGGGGTTATTCTTTATGGGTTGATCCCTTTGTTGATTGTTGCTACTTGTTTATTTAGATGACTGTCTGGTTACTGTTTCAGTTTTAGCTAGATCTCCTTGATTTTTAGAGGTTATTTTTACTTTCGGGGAGGCTGGCTGATGATGCTGATGTACGGTTTGAAGCTGTTCGGATTTGTATTTGTTTTAGGTGGAAGGAGTTCAGTTATTTTCTCACGTATCTTCTTTGGTTTTGCAGATACTTATTAGAATCATTATCTTTCAGGCTATATTTTAGGTTTAAGTTACAATGTTCTCATTCTTTTTCGAGTGATTTTGCTACTTTTTAGAGATTTTATTATGGTATTTTCCTTATAATTAAATGTGGAAGAGAACTTAGTTTCAACCAATTATTGCAAGGAAGTGCTAAGATTTTGTTTCTTTAACTTTAGGTTGGAGTTGCTCTCTATAGTTTTGGGTTTGGCTGAGCTTATATGTTTACCTATATTTTTTATTCATAAATTTGGACTTTATTTTTCTTCTATGACAATTGTCATGTATAGACTTCAAATTTCTGTTGGGAGGGAATATTGATAAAAGTGAATAAAGACATGAAGGTCGAGTTTTAAGAGCCGATCGCCGGCCGAAAATTTGAAGATAAATAATCATCAAAATAACTTGATAAACTGTCAAATATATATATATATATATATATATATATATATATATATATATATATATATATATATATATATATATATATATATA